>VZSG01000369.1:585814-704492 GCA_013398315.1 Nothoprocta pentlandii | reverse complement strand
TTTTTTTTTTTTTTTTTTTTTTTTTTGACGTATTATGAACTCAGTGCATGACCGCATAGCCCTTTTTCTTTACAATTTCCTCTGATAGGGATATTGGTCTGACAGGTCAAAGACAAGCCCTCTACTTACGGGTGAAAGACATAAGTCCTTGGTGCACAGAAGAGCAGAGGAGATGGAAGAATAAAGCTCATGCTGAGAGGTTAAGCCTTTGCAGGTCTGTAGATGCATTCATCATTTCTGCTTTTTGGGCAAAATAAACAATAGCGTCAATAATCTCTCATAGCCTCCTTGGACATCAAGCCTTTGTGATGCACAGGATAAAAGGAGGAATTATTTTCACCTTCCCTAACCAGTCATACCAAATATGATCCTTCCAAAAGAAAAATCTTCTTTTGGAACCTTTTTTCTTGAGAGAAAAAAAAAAATTGTCCATTATTGTGAATTTCATAATGTAACTGCAACACTAGTGGCTTTTTGACCTCCTTCCATTTTTATGAAAGTATATTTTAAATGTTCCCTTGAAATTGAGGGAGAGACATTACATGCACTGGGCAGGTTGTGAATGTTTGAATGTCAAACTTTTACACAATTTTATTTGATAATGTACCATTATTTTAGTAGACTTTAAATGTCAAACGGTGATTTTTTCCTTTTTTTTAACATAATTAATTCCTTAGACATTAGTAAATTACAGATAACATTTTAAAAATTCTACTCACTCAAAACCTCATTCTTGAAGTTATGTTTGAGCTTTCTTACAGTGCACTGGCTGAAATCTCAACTTCTGAGTTAGAAATAACAAAGATCAAAACTGTATACAAACACCACCTGGGAATTTTATAACTTGTTAGATCTAATGGATCTTATGCAAATACACCACCTGTACAGACCATGGCATTGTCTCCAGTATCTGAAGGCTGAGTTAGTACTCAGTCAAGGGAACATGCTTTAGACACAGTTTACAGAATAAATACTAATAAAGCAAAACTAAGACCAGAAATGAATTGGCAGGGGTTAACATCTTTTGTTCAAAGATCATCAGTTAAACAAGCAATCATTTCAAGATATCAGTAAAGATTTAATCCAGTTCTTATCCTTTGATCTCAAAGTACTTCATAAAGATGGCCAGATACTATTTTAATTCACAGATATGCAAATGATATACCTAAACTCATACAGTGATCATTTGGTAAACACAGAAGACCATAACCTCCTGCAATTAAACATGCCATTCTTCATGCAATTAGCAACACTATTTTGGGTCTGGGCCAGAGTCCAAAATCCAATTTGGTTTCTCTCTGTGACACATTCTCTTTACCTTAATCTGCGGTCACCTCTTTCCTAACTGATTATGAAACACAAGAAGTTAATCCAGCATTCATTCTGTATAGAATAGAATCAATTCATGAATATAACCACTAGAGGTCAGGCAATGTTGTCACACTGTCACAAAGAGGATTTCTAATATGTACAGTTAAGTGGGCTTCTAATAAGTACCATTAGGAAGAGAAATAAGTTAAGAGGAGTGGCACTTAAATAAGAAGATTAAAACATATTCCACTGCTCATGTCATAAACAGAAACTCTGCTTTTGAAAACTGATCATATTCAAGGCAGATCATATGCATTGATATAAAGGCTATGATACGACAAAAATACCTCTATAAAACAGAAAACAAATGCGTGGTTAAATGGACAACCTAGATAAATACAAGCTGTTCACAGTAAACATCTCACTGAGCAAAATGTTCAAATCTAACCAAAGCTTACTTGTTTATCAGGCCTTTAATTGCCAGCTGAAGTAGGATTTTTCCACAATGCTCATTATACACTGGGGAAGATGGGAGGCAGATAAAAACTTTATTTCTCTATTTCTCTAAAACTCTATTTCTCTTAGTTGTATGAGAAATTCATTCCCAATCTTGGAATATAGCATCATTTTGAAATAGCAAAAAGATTTCAACAGCTACTTCCCTGAACCACCCAGTTATCACTGTTGAGTGAGACCTTTAGTGTAACAACTGGCAGCATTTAGCGGGGGTGGATGATCAGTGGTTGTGATGATGATCACTTTTTGTCACAAAATCAATAGTGCCACTCAGTGGAGAAGCCAATTTGCTGCTACCAGTGCCTCCTTTGTCCCACAGGCTTTTCTTATCCTCAAGAATGCTCTTTCTGATCAAAATGCCTTGCCACAGACACACACGCTCATTTTCCACTGCCACCTATGCAGAACTATAAACTGAAGAGTTAGCTGGCAATCATACTCTGTAAAGTACTTTTTGGACAACTTGCTCAAACAATCATATTTCTTCTTCCCATAAATCAATTCACTATGTGGGAATGGCATGGGCACTCACATGCTGTCTGTCCTGTCTGCCATTCAACTCGACCTTTTTAAGAATGCATGTTCAGACAGAAGGCTTGAGGACACTGCTACGGGAGAGCTAGTTATCCAGCCTGATTTCGAGCTGGGTGCAGTGCTACCTCTGATGGCACTTCCTCTGATGGCACTTCTCTAGCTGAACTTTCCTTCTGTCAGGGCTAGGAGGTCATCCTAGAGTCTAGCTGGCTAAGTTAAAGAGTTAAAGGTCAGCACCTTCACTATATTAAAGAAAGTTAAAAGTGAGGGCTTAGGCTCTTACTTAGGATCTACCTTTAAGCCGAGACTTTACCACTGGTCCCTGCCTCAGCTATGTCACCAATGTGCAGCAGCTATGTCTGTACTGCCAACCTTGTATCTCCACAAATCTCACCCAGATCTTGACCCAACAGCTCAGCTTCCTGGCTTGACCTTGGACATATTCTCATCACTACAAATTTGACAGGTGATTTACTGGGCTTGTCTGACCCTGATTAAAGTCTCTGGCCCTGATCCTGACCCAGATTTGCTGCTCTACATCCTGGCACCTTTGTGGTGATGTCACTTCTTATGCCTGCCTTATTTCTGTGCTCTGTCCGCAGCTCACCTTCCTTTGTTAAGCACCTGCCTCTCACTGCTCTCCGACACCTTCTGTACAAATGCAAACTTAACAAGTTTACAGTAAAATTGTCAGCACAATAGCTCTGAATTCCTTAAACATGATGGAGCACTTATTCTCATCCTGACTAGCCCTAGGAAAAGAATCTAGCACATCTATCCATTGGCAGAACTTCTTGTTATGCAAGGGCACTTTATTGGAAATACTAGAATATTTCCCAACAACATTTGTATTAACGGGTAGTCATCCAAAAAAGACTACAGTGGCTTTGGCAAGCTTACTAACCTGCTAATAGTAATGTTTTACCAGATCCCATACCCACAGTGAACAGAAGAAGTAATCCTGAACTCAGCAACATTTCTTAAGTTTTGCATCTAACTGTACCTCTTAGATTCCCTCTTCGATATACTTAAATACTTAATACCTAGAGATACCTGTCTGTGACAGCTCCGTTAAAAAGGACAGATTTTAATCACGTGAGGCAAAATCTGTAGAGGTACTTGCCATCTAATGGACTCTGAAATAGTCATTTGAAGGATATAATCCTTACTGATATTAGGCAAGAAAATATGAAGTAAATTTAATTTTATTTTCAGTAAGATAGAAATCAAAAAAATGGAAGATATGTATACAGTTACTAAAAAAAAAGATTTTTTTAAGTCTTCTATCCTTCTCAATTTCTAGTAATCCTTTTCCACCTACAACAGCTGATGCGTCTTTTACTTACATGAACCAGTGAGCCCTGCATCTTCGGTGCAGTTGCTTCAATGTCAGAATTGGCTCCACCCAAAGCAGGGAAAACCTGGGAATCCTTGAGTAAATCCAGAGATTTGCAACAGAATACATATGTAAAATCTAAAGTCCATGTGCCATGTGTAATGCTGTGACCATGTCTCTGCACTTATGGTTTATACTGGCTTGCTTATTTTTTCTGCAGGAATGATTCATCTATGGGGACTGAGAATAAGAACTTCAGAAATGTATTGAAATGTTAGTAGAAAAGCCTATTCCAGTTCCCATGTTCTTACACATTTTATATATGTGAAATTGATGTATTAGTAAAGCGTAGCATATGCCTTGAAAAATATCCCTGCAACCTTAAGTTTCCTCATATTCCTTCAAAGAAACTCATGGATAGGGCCAAGAGCTTGTTAGTTTCCATGGAGAGGAAAAAAAAAAAGAAAAAGGATAGAAAATACACAGTTTGACACTTGTTTTTATCATCACCTCCACTGTGAAACAGTAAACTTCATGTTGTGAGGCAGTTAGCAATTGCAGAGTAACATCTGGTGGACGGAGAAAGGTAAATGTCACAGCACCGTGCACAGGACAAAGCAAGCTTTATTATTAGCATGTACACATGTAATCTGCAATTGAATTTCAAAACTGAGCCGTGATAAAATGTTTTCAGTACTCAGTATGCCATTATTACTGCTCTTGCAAGGTAATGACAACAGTATCAGAAACAGAGGACAGATATGGAATGACGCATGCACAGTGTGTGGTCAATATGTGCCAATTTATCCAGTTATGCTGTCGACTCACTGCTTCTACGCTCCGCCCACTTCAGCAGGAACAGAACCTGCATTTTCACAAAATTGTAACATAGGAACTTAGCACACTGACCGAATGCAGCAAATCATGGATAACAAGTGGCAAACACCACTTCATGGTGGATGGAGCACACAGCGTTATAAATAAACATTCCTGCAGTAATATTCTGGACCTAGGATCTTTCTCCTCATTTTCTATGTTCTTTTTAGACTTCAGAATGTCATAGATGTGCTCAGAAATTAAACACTGACGTTCATTTACTGTAAATGGCAAAATCAGGATACAAAGAATTTTCAGTTATTGCAGACACACAATCTTTCCTGTTAATTAGGTTAATGGACATAATTGAGGAGGTACTGGATAGCATGGTGCATAGACACATATTTATCCCACCTGTCCAGTAGAGCATAAACCAATGCTACACAAAAGCAGAGATGTTGCCTTTAAAGCCAGGCGTAGTCTAACAGAGCTTGATCACAACAGTGCGTGAATGTTGCAAGATTGCTTTGTTCACAGCTGACAGTGAAGTAACATCTGCTGTTGCACATGAAGGTGGCTCAAAGACAGGTAGGTTTGGTCCAGTTGATCAGTAACGGGCTTACCAGGACAAGAAAGAACCAAACAGATGTCTACGTGCTGCTACAAACTGAGTAAAGAGTGTTTGGGTGATAGGAGAATATTAACAGTAATGATGGTTGTATACTATGTCACTGTATCTACTACGATAAACAGTAAAATTAATCTTTCAGAAGTGTGGCACATACAGGACATAAGCTATCTGGCAGAACACCTCAAACATTATTTAGCTATCTTGTTGAGAATATTTTAAGTATTCTCATCGTTACAGGTTTCCAAGGGCCTTTAGTAACCAACTACTTCCTGCTAAGACCATTGAGAAATCTGCAAAACCGTGTCTGGGAAAATGGAAGAGGTAGCACTGCAACACAACATTGCTCCACATTGAACTGAACTGGAGATCCTTACTAGACTGAGAGCAGAACGTTTTATAATCCATAAAATCCATGCAACAAGCAATGTGTACCCATTCAGGGAAGGTACTTCCTTCTGAAAAATAAGGAGAATCAAGCCCAAACTATTATATAAACAGGTTAGGGTAAGCACATTACCACAGGTCTTCCTCTGTTATTGTGAAGGATACTGCATGTATGAAGTAGCAAGTGGACAAGAGAAAAATAGGGAAGACAACAAACCAAGAAGGAAAAATGCAAAACTAACAAAAGTCATTAATTAAAAATAAGTGAAAGTCTTTGAATAAAACTGAGTGCCTGTCCAAGTCACAGGGGTGATTGAAATTTTAAGCAGGGATAAAAATACTGTATTTAGTCTGTATACAATGCTCATATTTCTACAAGAATGATGCAACTAGAGACATGACTGCAATATAGCTGATGTAAGAACTATTGCAAAAGGCGAGAAAGTTTTGTATTAATATAGAAAAACAAACTTTCAATGCAAGACAATTATCCGTAGTGTTGCTACACTCTTTCTTATGTCGGTTTCCAAGTATTCATTTTCTAATATAGGTACTCTTCAAAATCAGGATATATTCCATTTTGGGAAGAAATTCATTGTTCACCTTGGTGAAATTCTGACTTTTTAAATTTATTTTCTGAAATTGTGCTTCAGAGATGAGTAGTATCAATCATAACTGATTCCTCACTCCTACCTATCCTGTTTCAATATATAATTGCCAAGAACAACCATATATTTATAACATTTTTCACTAATACAGATTTTTTCATCCAAGATTCTCAAAGCTTTTTAAAACTAGAGTACAGATGTGAAAATGAAGGCTTAGGAAACGATTTGGAAAGAGCACGGGAGCAGGTTGCCTAGAGAGATTGTGCAGTCTCCTCTCCTCTGGAGATATTCAAAACCCACCTGGACACAACCCTGCCCAATATGCTCTAGATGGCCCTGCTTGTGGACCTGATGGAGATGATCTCCAAAGGTCTCTTGGAACTCTAGTCATTACGTGAATCTGTGACAAGAGTGTCTCCTTGTGACAGTTACTTTTACTGCTTGTTGCTAGTTAAACGTCATTACAGAAATCCTGGATGCCCCCAAACACAAAAGTAATTACTAGTGCTTGCCCTTTGATTTATAGAGAGACTTGGTTTATCAAACACATTAGAACATACAAAACTTTTGCAACTTGATTATATTGTTTGCATAAGCACAAATATGCATATGTTGATGTGCTTGATGTGATTTTGAAAATCTTTCGTTTCTTTTCTGATTCTCTCTAGACAACCATTGCAGCAGCAAATAATCACAGAATGCCTATACAATGCTGGTCCAAAATGGTACACCTCAGTGTGGATGTCCTATTATGTTAATGAAAGTAGTATTAACATATATGTTTCACTTCTCCTTTTAGAAAAATAGGAGATCCTGAGGAACCCATAGTCAACTAAGGCAAGAGGAAGCTCTACCACACACTGAAATACACAGTTAGAATAGCATTTTGGAGATGTGAGAAGCAGCAGCTCAAGAGCTATTTTTCTTTGCCATATTTGTAGAATCTCAAAGGGTAAAGCATCATTTTTGTAGTTTTTTCCAACGGGGCTGTTTCCTACTAAACCCAGACCTATGACTCTTTTCCAAGAAGCTGGCAGGCTGTGTACAACTGCATGCTATCTGAAGCCATCAACCTGGACGGAAATGCAAGTGGCAGCAAAGAAAGTATGAAATGTTTTATTTGGCTTGTCACAGAAGTTGGAAACACTTCTTATGCTAATTCTATTTCTGGTATTACTGCACCTTTCCAGTCATTCATTCACCCAATGTATTAGTTACATCAACTTACTTTTCAATCTGTAACTTTCACACAGATGTTTTCCCTTAAGACAAATAAATGCACAGGGATTTTTTTTTCTTTTTTTCTCCATGTATGTTTTTTCCAAAAAGCAGAATTTTGAAATCTGTAATTTTGTCCTATTGATTGGGAAATTTATTTCTTTCTAAACTTTTCTAAAATCCTAAAAATTTGCCTATAATAATATTCAGAATTATTACTATGCAGCTAAGCAACTTCAATAATCGGGAGATATTTTGATTTCATTTAACTAGAAAATTACATTAGTATCACTTTCAGCATTCAGTTGTTTAGCACTTTAACTGAAAGTATTGAGATAAAAAAGAAATGATGTTGCTGATTTTCCTTTCGGTTAGTATGAGTCCCTAATGCACCCAACTCTTTTCTGCTTCCTGGCAAAAGATTTAATCTTTGTCAGCACTGCAGAGTGAATACTATTGTGAAAAAGCAAACAGCAACCTATTCAGACTCTTGCACCATCAGCAAAGCATTGGGCTAGATTCTCCTGATGGTGCTTCTCACTGCACAGGCCCCCACTTTGGAATAAAGACTATATTCTTACTCAGGCCTGCATGAGCTTTCCCATGTTTAACCCTTAACTGCAATGGTTTGCTTGAAAGCAATATCAGTCTTCCAGGGACTAATCAATAATGAGTGATTGTTCCCCTCTGGTTATCAGTTGTGAACTGTATCTAGAATTTCTACTTCTAATTTTGACCTCCCTAGTATTAAAAAAAAAAAAAAAAAAAAAAAAAAAAAAAAAGATATTGACATACTAGACTAAGTCTATCAGAGAATGACAAAAATGACAAAGTTGATAAACGACAGCACATTATAGATGACAAAAAGCAGTGAGAAATTGAGTTATTCACCTCTGAAAAGAAAAAGTGTGTCGGGATGCATGTGTGTGTGTGTGTGTGTGTGTGTGTGTGTGTGTGTGTGTGTGTGTCTTCAAACACCTAACGAGAATAGGGAGCTTCTTGTGAAATGAGAACTAAGGTTAGAGAAGAAAGGTGTCTTTTCTTTGGTAAAGGCACAAAGACTTTAATTCTCCTTAGTCCTAGAGATAGAAATAAGGATTTACAACCATGTTCTTGTAAATAAAAGAAGAAAAGGTACAGTACTTCAGATGAAATAAACAATGATAAAAGATGAAGTAAAGATAAGCAACACCTTCTGACATCTAAAAATAATACTGAGAGAAGACCTGGGGCCAAGAAGAGATTTGTAATCTTTGTTAATAAGTAAACACAACCTTACTATTCTTGGGTTAAGCCTCCGAACTGTTAATTATATGCTAATCTCGCTGGGACTATTTGTCCCACTGATGTCCCTTGTTCCACAGTTTTCAGAGGGAGCCTCACGTTTAGCTATTGCTAAACTGAGTGCTACATCATGTCTACTAAGTAGTGACCAAAGAAAAGCCAGGTCCACTCTAAAAGAAGATTCATTTCTACAGAACGATGCCCTTCCTTAATACCAAAGCTTAGCATACTGATTACTACATCACTTTCTAAGGTACTGACAGCCTCACTGGGATTCAAAGGTGAGTGACAAAGATCTAGAGCTGTATGTCTGAATTTGCCTCCTCTCAGTGTTATTTCAAGCTCTACAGTGATTATAAGCAAAAAAGTTTTGGAGCCTTCCCACATACCATTCTGCTTGACCTTGGGAGGACAGGATCTCCTTCCTACCTTTTAATTTCCACTCCCTCTTTCTTCACTACACTGGCAAAAGCAAAACCTGGCCCTATATACGTATATTACAAATATTTACACAGATCTTGTAATAGCTAGGAATAAAATTATTTGCAGCATTGTCAACAAATATTATTTCACCAAATATCCATGTAGCTGATGAAAGAATAGAGACAGGACATACCCACCTTTTGTGTCCTGTTATAAAGGTCCAGTTTAATACCATAGCCACCCATTTTTTCTGGCTAAAATGAAATAAACTACTGCTGAATCCCTAAAGCATGGCGAATTTATTAGTGTTTCTGCCCTAGCAACCTCTACAGCAGACAAACTACATCAACTAGTATAAATATAGCAAAAAATAATAAACAATTGTCCAATATTTACCTGTCATTTCCAGTATTTTCATTTTAGTTGCATAACTTTATTCAGTGTGTTATTTTCTGGTAGCTTGATATTTTTATTATTTTGTTCTCAGTAAATACATGACAACAATTTGTTTTACTGCTTCACTGTTGTTGCTGAACTTACAGTTATCTAGTTTTAATTGTTTGGAGCTACTAAAAGGGAAAATAAAAAATATTTGATAAAACAGAGGGGGGCAATATATATTTAAGTCTCTTGCTTAAGTTTTTATTTTGATTTGTTCTCTTCTTGTTGGTGGCAGTGGTAGAGATATTTGTTTGTTTTTTTTGGAGGGCTAAATCCACAGGACTGTCTTTTATAACAGACTATTTTTGTATAGCATTTATGATTTATACAAGCAGAAGCATTATATAATTGTACCACTGTGCAACTGTATACAATTTATAACAATTTATGCAACAACAACATGTGGTAGGATGTGGACCAGAAATAACTATTTTCTAACCTGCTGATAAACACACATTCACGGGGAACATAAAATAACAGGTTGATAAAGCTCTTTCTTGCTCTTTCTTACATTTGGCATTTATCTATCTTTATTGTATTGATAATGATATTTTGTTTAGGGGTCTTTCTAATAACTCCTCTGGAGCATGATTTACAGGTTGTATTGAAACTTTTGCTGATGAGAATACAACATATTTTGTAGTGGGAATATCACCAGGTGAAGGCTTACATCTGAGAGGTGAACATAGATTCTATGGCTAACAGTTATGACCAGCTCTCAGCACTGAACTAATCCTTCAAATATGGCACTTAAAGACAACCTAGAGCTTTAGTTAAAATGGTTGCACCCTTCGCACCCTTTGCATAAAGAGGTCATTCCAATATTGTTTACCAGAAAATCAAGGTAAAAGACCGAAGCGTAGAACCAATTCTTAGCTTAAACCCAAGATTTTACACAGACTTTGTATGTTTAGTACTATGTATGTTTAGTACTATGTTTCTTCTCAACAAGAGACATGTAACTTTCTAGTGCGTTCAGCAGTAAATTTTTGCATGTTCAGGAAAATTCTTTACTGAACATGTATTCACCATGTCCCTTACCCATCTTTTCTGATTACTGTGCCTAGGAAACGGGGCTGTTATATAAAAGCAGGCTTTCAGGAGCTAGAACTAGCCTATTTAATAAATAAATAAATAAATAAATAAATAAATAAATAAATAAATAAATGAATGAATGAATGAATGAATGAATAGATGGAAATGAAAAGGATTAAGGCACTGCATGCAGGTGTTAAGGAAGTCATATAACAGCATCCCAGGGCTAGAAAATGGCATTAGGCACAGGTTTTATTTCTGGATGCATACCTGAGAAATCCAGTGTTATTCATTAAACAGGTAAAAGCCATTTAGAATGTAGGTCTGATGCCAATTAACTAGTGTACCTCCAGAAGAGGCATATATCAGGTAAAAGAAAAAACATCTGACTGGGCTATCTACATTAGATAACAGGACTTGAAGAAAAAGAGGGAATTGTGAAAGAGTTCCTGGTTCAAGAAGGTAAATTGCTGGCAGATTTGAAAGATAAGATACATATTCATGAATGCAAATGGAGCAACAGAAGTGTCTATAAACATTAAAAAGGCCACAATTTGCCTCTTTGAAACAGATGTAATCAATCACACCTGATTAATTCAAAATTATTTAATCTTCCTAAATAATGACAAGAGAACCTGGCTTTAGGTTACTTAAAAAAAAAAAAAAAAAAAAAAAACTAGTAACCATTTCTGTAATTGAACATTAAGCACTGAAAACTTCACATGGTGCACTTGATAGTTTGTCTTTCAGTCTTTTTTATTGTTGTTTATTTACAAAAGACATTTGAGGAAGAAAGAAGAAAAGTCGTATTTTATGTTATAGAAAATACGAGAAATCAGTAACTTCTGACCTGAAAGGGTTTCAATTTTTATTTTCTTGGAAGTAATGTTCTATTTCCATTAAATACAATTTAATCCTCATCAAAAATCTGCAAAGCCCTGCATATTTAGCATTTCTGTGGTTCAGTAGTACAAAAAAAGCAATACAGAATCAGATCCGTATGCCACTGTTCTCTTCCTCTCGCTCTTCCTCCTCTCCTACCCCGAATTACAGTTTTGAGGAGGAGGTGTATGATGGAGCTATGCTGCCTTTTCTATGATTCTTTCTCATTAGTAACAGCATTCCTACTTTAAAAAAGTATCTGGATTTTGTCCTTTTTATTTTTCACACTATGGCCATAGTAAGCAGAGCTTGGGGATGCTCAGGCCTAAGCTTGCTGCGCTACTCTGCGCTGGGCAGAGCTTCCGCCTGACAAGAATCACACCCAGAGCTCTGAAAACACGCCCGGGGCTACTTATTCCACACACAAAATTTGTGGCTTTCAAAAACCAAGCCAAGCCATCATTTAATTATCACATGCTCCCTTTTATGTCCCGCTGCTCGCACTTCAGAAGCGGCAAACGCTCATTGCTCGTGGCACGCCCCGAGCTTTGAGGCTTTCTGAACCCTAGTCTCAACCACCTCCGCCCGCGCTCGCCGCCCGCCCCATTTAATGGCGCCCAGAGCGGGGCAGCGGGACAGTTGGCGAGCGCGGCGCAAGCCCCGCTGCCATGGCAACCCCGGGCGGGCTGCGATGCGCATGCGCCAAACCCCTCCCTCCCCCGCCGCCGGCCCCCCGCCCTCCCTTCCCCCCCACCGTATCTGCGGGAACGGGGAGACGCTTTGGCGCGCGCAGGCGCACGAGCGCTCCGGCGGCTGCCTGCGGGCAGCGCATGCGCGCTGCGGCCCCGCTTCCCCGCGTGGGTTTCTCGCTAGGGTGGACACGGGAGTGTGGGGGGGGAGCGCTGAATGGAAACCGGAAGCGGAAACGCCGCGAGGAAGCCGCTTTTCCCTCAGGTAGGCGGATTCCGCCCCGCTTCTCCCGGCTGTCGCGCTCGGTCTCAACTGCCATAACCGCCGCCCGGCTGCCCTGCCCCGTCCCGCCCCGTCCCGCCGCCAGCGCCCGCGCCCGCCGCACGGGGGAGGCTGCTCGCCGCGCCGCCCACGCCCTCGCGCCGCGGAGCTCTCGTCGGGCCCTCGCCGTCTCGCCCGCCCGCGCCTCTGCCCGGCGGCCGCGATGTCCGACAAGGAGTTCATGTGGGCCCTCAAGAACGGAGACTTGGATGAGGTGAAGGACTACGTGGCCAAGGTAGGCAGCGGCGGGCCTGGCGAGGGCTGAGGGGCGGGTTTGTGTGCGGCGGTGTTTTAAGGCTACAAGGGCCTCTTCTTGAGGGGAGAATGGGCAGTCAGCCTGGTGGGTGTCGGGGCTGGGGGGGGCAAGTGCCTCGCAGGATCTGCGACCTGCTCCGGGAGAGCCGCTTTGTCGCAGCCGCGAGCTTTTCACGGTGGCAAGGGGCTGGGCAGGAGGACATGCTTCCCTTCCCCCTGCGGGGGCCCTCTCGGTTGCTGCGTGCTTCCTCCTTTCCTCCCTGTCGCTCTGCGCCGCCCCCTGCCTCCTATCCACCCTCCTACGGAAGTTATTATAAGAAGTCCGCTATGCGGGCTTTGTGGCATGAGTAGCCAATGTCCTAGTCTTGCCTTGTTAATCTTCTGTGTCTGTATGTGTACATACGTATTTATATATGTATGTGCGCACACACACACACATATGTGGCCCTTATTTCGTTATCCTCCCTCCCTGTGCCTCAGGGCTCATCCTTAATAGGGTGATGCTAAGCTGCCAGGTATGTTGAGGCTTAATTCATTAACCTTCAGCAAAGTGTTTTGAGATCCACTTAGGGCTAAAGGAACAATAGACACCTGGGTAACAAGTGAAAAATCTTCAAATACACCGCACTGTTTGCAGGCCAAATGCTGTCCTTATTTGCCTTCAGTTGCTGATGAGGTTTGTGGGAGAAGTGCCTGTGCTTGACAACCAGATTGTGCTTCCCTGAATCCTTAGTGTTTAGGAACACCTAAAACTATTATGTCAACTGCTATGTCACAGTAGAGATTCACAAGCTTTTTGCTAGTTCAGTTATACTTATTTAGACTTCTCAATGCATTAATAATTGTTTTTGGAAGCTTAAGGTATTGACAGGTGCTGACATATCATGCTGAGGTGATTTAAGCTCCTTCTACTCCATTTGTCAGATTTGATTGAAAGTTACTCAAACTTGCAGTGCTCTTGGCAGAAAGAAACATGTTTGAGTACTTCCAGCTGCTTTGGTACAAAGTCCAAAGATTTAATTTGAATAGTCTTCTCAGACAGTTTCAGCTAAGCTACTGGACTTTGCATCAAAGTGATTGCCTGCTCACATGCTCTGCTTTGTCTATGAAATGCTTGAGATAATATTTAGAAATAATATATGTTATCTCACTTAAGCCATTTTTTAATTATCGTGTACTTGTTCTTTTCCTATTCAAGTTGGATGCTATGCTGGTTTGGTTCTATTTCCTGTCCATCTTAGGCCTCCAAAATTTATCAACAGGTAATATGGATTATTACTGCAGCTTTGGTAGGGATTCTGTATATTTAGAGAGTTCAGTACACTGTAGCGTTAACAGATTCTGGCAGCCTGTCAGTTTCTGAAACAAAAACTTTGACAGTCACCTTCCTTAATATAGGGGCCAAACTAGTCTCAGTGGTGACCAGTGATAGGACAAGGGGCAATGGGTATAAGCTGAAACACAGAAAGCTCCATCTCCACGTGAGGAAGAACTTCATTCCCGAGAGAGTGATAGAGCCCTGGAACAGGCTGCCCAGGGAGCTTGTGGAGTCTCCTTCTCTGGAGGTCTTCCAAACTCACCTGGATGCCGCCCTGTGCCACATGCTGTAGGTGTCTCTGCTGGAGCAGGGGAGTGGACTAGATCATCTGTAAAAGTCCCTTCCAACCTTAACCATTCTGTGGTTCTGTGTAATCAGTTTGTATCTACAAGACTATTACTAGTTACACATGTTTTTCATACTTCCCCCCTTTCTGAGTGGTTCTTCTATTTATGCCGCAATTTTTTCTTTTCCCCCTCCCCCCCCCCCCTCCCCCCCCCCCCCCGCCATTTTCAGATATGCTCTTTTTTATCCTAGGTCTTAAGTATCATAATCATACTAACTAGAGAGGAAAAACAAAACATACTTTTTATGCTTTTATGTTTGCCTTTGCACCTTGCGGGCTTGTAAACTTCCTTGACAGCTTTTGGGCTAGTAAACTTTTAGTTTGGTTTCCTGTGGAAATAAAGCTTATATGGCCAAGTCTAGCTGGTCATATTCCTTCTTGCTGCTTATTAATCTGTTTTTGGGGGAGGAGAAAGAGGGGGGCAACTTTCTGATAATCTTTACATGGTACAGGCTTTCAAAGGTGCTGATAGTTTTTCTGAAACTAAGTTAGCTAAAGGAGGGAAATGTTGCAGGAAGGAAAATACTGCAGGAATGAACTTCTGCATTACTAGACAACAGGAAACATTCAACAAGGGACAAGAACTCAGATCCACTGACAGTGGGAAAAGCCCCTCAACTGGAGTCTGTACCTTGCTTCCTGAATTAAACACGTGAGGACAAATCAATACTTTGATAGTTCTAGTTTAAAAGAGTATTGTTCTTTTCTGTTCTTTGTGTTCACTTCAGATCATCTGAAGTGCTTACCAAATTGCTTATCATTAGCAGATTATCATTGCTTATCAGGCATATAGCTTCTGTTCCCTGCTGATTTCCTCTTCCAGTTATGATTGAGCATTCTGGAATTTTGTGAGAATTATATAAAACTCTACACTAGTAGAGTTTTCTTCTTATGCAGTGTATTAGGGTGTCTTACATATCTTGCAAGCCACATCTTCATAAAATGCTAGTTTTCCTCTCTGTTTTCTTGGGACTTCTAATTTCTGATGTTCATCTGTTTCAGTTCTTCTATTCTGAATTCCACATTAGGTCATTGGATGCAATGCTATTTATAATACAGTTATGGTGCCCATTGTATGATAAATAACTTCTGATTCTCTTTAATATCTAAATGTCAGGGCTAGACATGCAAACTATATGACCACGAGTGCATTAAAAATAATAGTTTTAGTCTTTAACCCCATCAGTGGGGTTATAAGAGCTGAACTCTGATAGTCATAGCTTCACTTGTCGTAAACTGCAAAGATTCTGTCTTTGGAATCATTGGTTTCTATTTCTTCACCTTGTGTTTGGTTAGTAGGGATCAGTCTAGATAAGGTACCAATTGATATACTTTGATTCAAACATCAGTTGAAATCCATTCTTTTTGATGGCTGATCTGTCCTCTAAGTAGAGAAAGGATCTGCCACTTCAATGGTTTTTAAACAGCAAAAGATTAGAGAGGTAGAAGGAAGAGTCTCCATTTGTTTGGTGTATCTTTATGTAAAGAAAGAAATTTCAAAGAAAAAAAACATAAAAAAAAAAAAAAAAAAAAAAAAAAAAAAAAAAAAAAAAAAAAAAAAAAAAAAAAAAAAAAAAAAAAAGGCTTTCATATAAATATACTCTTGTGTGTTGGCAACAAAATAGGCAAATACCAAGTATTGTTACTTTGTTCCTTCACAGCAAAGAACTTAGTACTGCTAGCATGTGGGTTTCTGCTAGTTCACTGCTAGCATGTGCTAGCATGACTATATAAAAAGTATTTTTTTACTGTTTGCTTTCTTTCGAATATTACCAGCATATGTTGCCATCAGAGGTGTCTCTTCAGGGCTGTGTTTGAAGCAAGTCTTCACTCTCCCCCCATATATCCACTGAAATTCTTAAAATTCTGCAAGAAAGCAGAAGTTTCATAGCAATAGATGAATCAAATGAGCTAGTCAAATGAGGTAGGAGTACCCATGCAGAACTGAGAAATTTGCTTCCTTCATGGACGGAAGACAGGGTTTAAAAACTGCAGTGTGAAATAAGAACTCAGTGAGTGTGTGTGTGATATATAATCCATAATATATATACACATATATGTTATGTTTTGCAAAACCTTATTTCATTAGCACGAATGGTATTCATTCTTTTTTTTTCCCTTTTTTAATCTTTCTTCCCCAGTGGAATAAGTGAGATAGTGCATAATTGCTTATAAAAACTCTGTTGACAAAAGTACACAAAATATTTCCAGCTAGCCATGGATTTTTCAGTCTAAGTGTAATTCCCATTCAATTACTAGACACAAAGACTTTAGCAAGATCGACTTTATTTGTTGGAAAGAGGTAACAAGGATTTTTTTTGTCCCAGAGTAATTGCATCTCCCATAGCTGAACTTCATTTCATGAGCTGTTGTAATCCTCTATATTATTGCTTTTCAAACTTGCCACAGGTGACAGGTGTTGTTCAAGTCTTTGAGTGCGAGAGAAGATATTTAAATATTTCTTGGCCAAAACTTATAAGCAAAGAGAAATAAGAGAAATAAATAACTTTTTAGAGTTAACCTCCTTTCTTTTGCTTAGAACTTATTTCTATTCCTTAGGAACAAACTAAAAGAAAATAAACACTGAAGTCAGCCTTATATGCAAGTGGATAACTTGAGTAACAAATTAATCATTCACCATGAATACACTGAAATCCCACTTGGTTCAATGTGTATTCTGCTCACGTGCAGTTCACAGTTATGGTCTATGTTGGTAACTGGATTGCCTCGGATACAGAAGCAATTTTCATATTTAGATCTAGTGCAACCCTTCAAGCCTTGTGGGGTTACAGTGCTGCATAAATGGACCTCTGTGGTTGTGCAGGAGCATATCAAGACCTGAGTTGACCTGAAGCTGCTGGACTAAGTTTGGTCCACCTGAAGCTGTTCAGGTATCTATGTAGCGTAGCTCCCTAGTGTTCTAATAAAGAAAAACACATGCAATGCAAGTATTACCCAGAGTCTGCCAAGTCTTGCATTATTTTGATTTGATTACTCTTGAGGGTACTTGAGTGATCTCTTGAGACACAGTTTTTACTTAGCTCTACTTGAAGTTGGTCTTTCAATTTACATTTTGTTGATTTGAGCATGAGCTAAGGTTTTTCTATTGGGAAACAAAACAGTTGCTTACCACTGAGTGACTATGAAGACGTAGGGAGGAGAAACATTTAGTCTATTAAATATTTATGATAGTTGTGTGGTTTTGTTTTTATTTAAAAAACAAAAACAACCAAGCAAATTTCTTTGAATATATTAGAATGGTACGTCAGCTACTGTTTAGAAATGGGTACAGTAAGATGTATGAGGTAGATGAAAAACACCCTTTTAAGGTGGCTAGTTTTCCCCAATCTGATTCAAGAGGAACTGCAACAAAGAAGAGCTCACAAATTTTGTTAGTTCATGCTTTGCTGCTTTGAATAGTTAGTACAGGGAAAGCATGGAATAAAAAAACATCTTACTGCCAAGAGCAGCAGTCTGGGCATGTGTGCAGAGGCATTTCTGCTTTGCTAATGAAAACTAGTGAGTTCTATAATATCTAGTTTTTAATTCTACAAGGCTTTTTGTCAGCTATTACTGCTTATATGAAGGAAGCTTGTAGAGTTCTGGAGAGCTTGCAATGAGATACGCAAGACTTAACTAAAGCCTAAACAGTGATGTCAGTGTCCTCTTTAAGGCTGCATATACTGTTCCCACAACACTAGCAGGGAAAATAGGACAAACATCAAGAGTGTCTTCCTGATTCAGCATAGAATGGATCAACTAAGCAAAATTAAGTTTTTGAAAGTGTTTTCCAGGGAGGAGGATGGTTTGTTAAATTGTAAACCTGATGCAGGACTGGAATATAAAAATTGTTAACTGAATGAACATGTCATCATTTTCAAGACTGACCATTCCATAAAGATATAGTTATATAAGTACTGCAAAGAATCCCTTAAATGTCTTTCCATCTCACATATAGTTGGAATTCATGATAGGACTGATGATGAATCTGTGACTTCTTAATTGAATATTTTTTTCCCCTAAGATGTAGATGCTTGGCCTAAGGTGATTTTTTTTGTACAATTGGTCTCCTCACTCTGAAGCTTTCTGAGAATTTAGGAGATTGCCTATGGATGTGACTGATGTTTAATGTCTTTGAGGGCTGTTTTTTCTGCTTGGATAAAAGATTCTTTTTCAGTTCTTTTTTTATAGTCTGGTTTACTTGTCCTATATTTAAGTAGTTTTCTATGGAAAAACTGAGAGTGGACAAAATTAGACTTTAATAAACTGTTGAACTTGAATTTCTTTTGTTGAAAGTCTAACATGTTCCACTTTTACCCAAATCAAAAAAGAAATTTCTTTGTGGTCCTGATACCCTGTTTCGTCTGAGTTAATCCTTAAAATATACATCACGAAGTGCTACAGTACAGCCAAGGTGATGAGTGTTATAAATAACCAGCAGAGAACTCAATGCCATGAGAGAATATTTACTTCTAGTACTGTTTCTTTTATCCTCTTCCTTTTTTACTTACTTTGGTCTTCTGCCTTGCATCAATTTTCTTTACTACATTTATGTTTTTCAAATCCCCTCTTGTCTTCTGGTTAAGTTAAAGTTGCAGCCATAAGGAAGAGGAGATAACTTTTTGCAAATTCAAAAGAACAGTTCTGCAATGATTTATACTCATTTGCAGTCAGTATATGTGGAAAATACATGGAAAACTTATTTGTGAAGGTTTTGCACTTACATGTTGACTTCTTCACCATAAAATTGGTGAGTTAGACCACACAAGTGAGAATATTGAGTGAACAGATCTTGTAGCAGTGTCAGAGTCATTAAGGAAGGAAACAAATAGACAGAGTGTGATAGTCTGAACAACTTACGTATATATAATTTTTAAAAGAAGTGTTAACTAATGAACTTGTTACTAATCATTTAGCCCTAAACCATTAGACCTGAGGAGAGGCAGAGAGAGGCAGATGGAAAGCAACTGCACATTACACATATTTCTGCAGCTGGAACAGTGACACAAGTTTCTAGAATCTTTTGGTGTAAAGCGGTATATTTTTCTTTGTTCTATAGAACAACTCATGTTTCAGGTTTGTTTGTCTAAAAATGCTGATACAACAACTGAAGTGCAAATGGCTCCATTTTTAGTTTTGCTTTGCAGTTTGATTCTGGAATCAGTCTCTTGGCTGAGACAAAGAATTTCAGATTGTGCTTGGTTAGAGTAGAAAGGCTGGATACTTGTTTACCATTAAATATTAAACAGAAAAGTAGACGCGTTGTACTTTTTTGTTGGCTTAACAAAAGCGTAGGGATACTTAGAATATCCTGCAAAGCTCTTATAGGTAATGCAATAACATAAGGTTTCTAACTCTTTTTTAAAAACTTGCATGGAGCAAGTATTAATGATACTGTTATAAGTTAAGATTTGCATAAAAACAGAAAATTTTGTGCTTGTGAAGGCAGATTTCCACATACACAGGGATCTCCATCTGTCTGTTCTGGTTCTATATAGAACTGCTTGCAAAATGCCTACTGGAGAAACTCTTGCTACCACCAGAGCAAATACCTCTTCTGTAAATAGGTGAAGGTCTTTTATGTTGTAATTCTGAGTAGTCTTTTTTTTTCTTTTAATAGCTCTTAAACACTTCTGAAGCCAAGGTGAATATAACAAACTAACAGGAAAGACTAGACATGAATCTAGAGCAGCATTAAGGACTTGACTTGCTGCCATTGCCTTATGCCTCTTCCAGAGAGATGCTTCTTAACTTTCTATATTCAAGGAGTTCCCTTGTGAACTTCTGCTTGCTTGATTTCCCCTTTTGATCATCAGAATTGCTCAAAGAGGTTAGTTCTGTTTCAGTAAGACTTAATGGAAGTCATGAAGACATCTTGCCCTAATGTCCCACAAAATGAGAAGAGTGAAGAAAAAGGTCAACTGCTAGAAAATTTTGTTGAAAATTTGTACTGAAATTAAAGGAGGGGGGAAAATGACACTAGCAAGAAGGTGTTATTAAATACATTCTATCATAAATACAAAGGTAAACAATAGAAAGGCTTAACTCAATCAAGGCCACTTTTCATCCTCTTCCATTGTCCACAGGCAACTGTGGTCCACTCAGGCCACAGCTGAAAAACCACAGGAATGGCTAGCGTTTGCTTAACCAGAAACTACTCCAAGTAGCTTGTCTGCTGCAAGAAGACAGGCCTACATTAAGCTAAGTGGACTGAGAGTAAGTTATTTTTGAAAAGCTAGAGAACTTAAATGAAAGCTTGGATCCTGCACAAGATTGTGGCAGTTGCCATGGGAAGCTGCCTACTTATAGTTAGAATGAGTTGATTTCATAGCTTTGGCAGGAACTTACTGTTGCTTTTTAACTCAAGGAATTTGCTTTGAAATCATAAAAGCAAAGTACAATGCTTATTCTTTCTCTGCCCTCTTTCTGTTCTTCGGCAGGGCTTAATTCAGCCTTTGAGTCATTAATTACTTAAGTGTTCACCATGTTCTAATTTCCACTGTCATTCCTGTGTTGAAGATTGCACTGGGACAAAAGGGTCATTTTTCTTCTGTCTCAGAAGACAGAGACAGAAAAACTTGAGACTTAATTCTTGCTAAGCAGAATATAAAGGAAATACCTCATCTTTAGGACTCCTGTGTGTCGTTTCCTGAGCAGTTTTGCAACATAATTGTCGTGAGGGAAAATGTGTAATTATCTTTTTAATCTATTTTGCCTAATTCTTAGTTTTGCAACTGTTAAAGCATTGTATATTAACAGTGTTTCTTTTTCTGCCCTTATGGGGAAAAATATAAGGCATCTAACAGTATATTGCATTGTTATTATAAGTTGACTGAATTATTATTAGAAACAAGAATGGAAATAAAGAAGACTGCAGCATGTGTAGTCTGCCACGAAATACCTAGAAGTCTTAACAATTAAGAAAAAAAAAAAAAAAAGACTAGTCTAGTATTTTAGACAAGTTTATCTCGCAGTTTCCATTAAAACAGCTAGTGTGAGTCTGCTAGTAGCACTTTAAAGCAGAATTAATTTCAGTAACGGAGGCAAATATTTAACCTCCCTGCTCTACCCAGCAGCAGCTATTTCAGGCTAGTAGTCCATTTCAGGTACCATGAGAATTTCTAGAGGGAGTATGAACAGCTTTGAGAAATTAATTCATTTTTCCTGCTACTTAAAGGTGTTGGAGGCAGGAAAAGTTGTATTAATTTAACACCTGGAAACTGGAAATAAGTTCTGGGGGTAAAGCCATTAGGCTTGAATTATTGAATCTATTTTAAAGGTATTTCTGTCTATAATTTACAAGAATCTGAAGAGCTCCAGTGTGGATTATGGCTAAATAAGTTGTCATCATGACAGTAACAGCAACTGCTACTTTAAAGCCAAAGCTACTTCTAAACCCTGTTCTATAGAGGAGAAGAAGCAGAATTTCTATACAATACCATTTAAGACCAGAATGTTGTGGGATCATAAAGTGCAGACGGAGCAAATACTTTCATGCAATGAATGCTGTCCTTGAGATAGTATTCTATAATGCAGTCACATTTCTTCAGCGTGTTTTACATAAATGCATATGTTAACTTGAAGTTGGTTTTGTGTCAAGCTATTGCTTTATGTTCTCAGCAGTTAGCAGCATGTAATTCAGTTCATTTGAAGTCTTTAGGTAAACAATAAAGTTGCACTATGGAACATGTGCAGACCAACTCTGAAAGCAGGCTAAGGAGGAGACCCAAAGATCTCCTTCAGGTCCATCAGGTCATATGAAGATTCAGAACTCTCTACATAGTAAACCAAATAAATGTTAACAGCGGTGGGAAGACCGAGGTAGTAGACTTTAGGTTTACAACCAAAAACTCAAGTTTAGTGGTGTGTAAGTGCATGCTTGTTTTTGTATTGGCAAAAAAAAATTAAAAGATTTTGTCTTTGAATTTGTAGCATTTGAATTTTATTCTGCTTAAGTATTTAACTGTAAATCAGAGTATTTGAGGCTAGAGTTCTGTTCTTAAACAAATGCTTGCAGGCAAAAGCATCCAGCACAGCTAATAATATTAACATGAAAAATTAGATCATTTGACATTTGAGTATAGATGATACAGTACTGCAGTAGAGAAGGCTGGGTGTTTCGGGGACCCTTTTCTTATAGCCTAGGACATGGGCCCATAGTATGGAAGTGTTGAGAGAGCATTTTCCATGGCTGTTAAAAATCTGCCTGGTTGCATAGTTTGAGGAATATGTAGCCAGTGCACAGAGCTACGCAGAAGGTCGAAACAGAAACGGGCTACTGGAAGGAATGCAAAAGGAGCATTGCACAAACATGCAGGGGTGAAGTTGAGCCAAAGTTCAGATGAAGTTGAAAAGAGCGAGGAATCTGAGGGGCAGTAAGGAGGACACTTGTATGTACATTGATTTCTAAAAAAAGAATGGCTAAGGAAGATGTGACATGTGTAATGTGTGATATTCTTCTACCCTACTCTGCAGCAGGCCCACAATTGAAAGGTAAATTATACAGAAAAGGCCCATTTGCGTCTCTTTGGTAAGACATCCCTCTTTGTCCTTCCCTCCCATTTTAAGACTTCCCCTCGGGTATCCCATGTCCTTCAAACCTACCAGGACATTCTGTAGTAATGAAGCGTTACCGACAACAGAAGAATAGAGTTGGCGATCACCTTAAGTAAGATGGAAACACATAAGTCCATGGGATCCTATGGGATAAATCTGAAGGTAGAGGGGCTTGGCTGATGTCTTTGAAGCTGTCCTCTGTCATCTTTGAAAGATCACAGTGATTGTCACAACGTTCCTTGTGACCAGAAGTAGGCAAACGTCACATCCACCTTCAAGAAAGGTGAGAAGAAAGATCAGGGGTGTTGTAGGTCCGTCAGCTGAACCTCCCATCTCTGGGAAAGTTGCAGAGCAAATCCTCCCAGAAGACATGACCACATTCATGAAGGAGCAAGACATCTGTGAGCAGTCAATACGAATTTTCCAACTGCGGTCACTCAGCCCAGTCACCCTGAGGATATTCTGTGATGAAATGACTGGCTTAGCAAATGAGGGGAGAGCAACGGGCGTTGTACACCCTGAATTTAGCAAGAGCTTTGGCATAGTCTTTCACTGTGTCCTTATAGCAAGGTTGGTGTAATACGGACTGGAGAAGTGGACTGTAAGGTTGAGGGGGGAAAACTGGCTCAGCTGACATCAACACTACATCCAAGTGAGGCCTGGCTACCAGTGTTCCTTATCAGGAGTTGATACTGGCAGTACTCTTAGCATCTTTATTCACAGGCTTGGACAATGCTTGAACAATAGAATAGAGTTCACTTTAAGCAAAGTTTGCAGTGGATAACATCTGGGGGAATAGTCAACACCGTATAGAGCAGAGCTGCTACTCAAAAGGGATGACAGTCTGGAGGAATGTGCTCATTCAAACCTCATGAATTTCTGCAAACAGAGTCCTGCACTGTTGTTATCACTTTGTGCATGTAAAAGTGGAAAACGCCACTAACATTGCATAAAGAAGGAATGCAATGCCATCTTTCATCCAAGAAAACCATACACCCGTGGTTTTCAAAAACAAAATTTAAATGCAAAATATCAGCTCTTACCTTTCTCATTCATTCACAGGTAATTTGCCTGATAATTCCTACACTGGGAAACATTAGTATACTAACTCTCAGCTGATGCTGCCTTCCACAAGAGGTCACATCTGTTGTCATGTCTCTTAGTATCAATGTTTATTTAGCTAGCGTATGCTAGGAGCCTAGAAAAGTTTGAGAGATGTGCTGATTATAGTTCGCACTCTTAAGGTGGTATTCTCAGTTTCTGCATGCCAATCCCAGAAATCTAGAAAAAAACAGTGTTTGTCTAAATGCTTCTGCTTGCTTTAGCTTCCTTTTTAGCTTTTATGGTCAGATTGATTGGCAGTATTTCTGTTGAACTGTATCTCATTTAATCTTCTTGTTGAACTTTTAAATCAAACTTAGCCAGTGTGAACAAAGGCTTATGGGAAAAACAGTAAGAATTGAAATATTTGGAAGTTTATTCTCAATATTCAATGAGATAGACCCAATAGCTCATCCTTAAGACTTAATTTTTCTTTACAGAAGAAGAATCTTCTTGCTCTTCTCCTTTCCCTTTCAAATTCCCTTTCCCTTTCAAATGCAGTGAAGTTGCATTGCTCTATTTTTTATGTCAAAGTTAGTTATCCTTACAAACTTTGTATTCTTGTATTATATTCTTACATAACTTTGGTATGCAAAAAGAAGAGACTAATAGATCAGACCATACAGCACAGAGTTCTTTCCCAAGATAAAGGAGACTGGAATTTCCCAGTAATGCAGTCCCTGTTGAATGTTTTCCTGCCCTATAAAGGCATCTGAGCATGTAAAATCTGTTTTCCGTAATTAACGTCTGAAGAAAAGGGTGCTTGAAATGGGGAGATAGGGTTATTTTTGGGAGGTGATGTTATTTCTGGTGGAGTGAGGATGGGAATATGTAGCTAGGTATTGGTTAGCATGGTCTTGGTCAGAGTGTAAGGACAGAGGGACGTGCAGAGTGAGGTATGTGAGGTATTGTCCATGAACAGAGAGTTGAGCACAGTGTGTAGTTCTACAGGGAAGCTTCATCAAGCTTAGCTTGACTGATGCTGACTCTTGTACACTGATTGACGGGTGGATTTTTTTAGGGTGAACTACATATCAGTGTGAATATGCTGCAAATTTGAGGTTTTACTTGAAGTTTGTGTAGCTCTAAGTCAGGGAGAAGAATGCATATTGCAACAACCAATTCATTTTTCTGTTGTATAGGGGCAGCCCAACCTTGGGTTGTCATTTTTTGATTTGGCTTCTGTGAATATTTTACTATATAAAACTACTACTTGCAGCAGATTCAATGTTCTTCAGTTCTTCAGTCAGTTCTTCAGCTTACCATCTGGTCTGCCAAACCTATTCAATAACCAACTTCACTGAGTTTTAATAATTAAGCTAATGAAAGCATAGATGTGTTTCTGTATCCCTAAATGAGAAGTTGAGCAGACTGACAATGAATTAGTGACGTTAAGGCCTGAAAAAAAAAAAGTCTTAGCAAAATAATTTTTAATGCCACCAGAATTACAGTCATCTCTTTTAGTAAAACAATTAATCTAAGCAATAGGATTTAATGAGGATTTAGTTTTCAGTTGCTATTCCTGTAGGGGAACTACAGTCTAAATCCCATGCCAACAAGTGATTCCTGGTGCCTGTAGGTGTCATGTAGTGAATCAGATGAAGGAACAGATTCATCTGGAAAGAAGAAAATGGTCAGGTTATTTCAGATTCAGATTAGTTCCTTCCTGGATTTATTTTTTCAGCTGCTAATTCTCATGCAGGGGTGAGAAGGATAAATTGTGACTTGAAATAGTGATGTTGTGACTTGCTGAGGAAATTGATGCTAAACTGTTTTTAGAACTACAGCATGCCAGTGGCATGGCAGCAAAACTCTAGAGCAACAGCACTGGCAAACAGCGGCCAAGTGAATAACTTTGTGTTAAGTCAGAATTAGTTTCAGTTAAGGTGCCTCTGCAATTTAAACTCCTGATTGATGCACTTAAGATTGTTGCTAGAGTTGTTGTAGATATATTTAGTTATGCCTATGTGGCTTTCAGTATTGATGCTTTCTTTTGAAACTGGCAGGAACTGGGAAAGGAGCAAGTTTGCAGGTAGAGTTAGACCAAGTGAGATAGTGGAATACTATCTTAACACAGAAATAGTGGGGACTGTTCTAGAGGACACTTTCACAATAAAATTGCCATTTGCCAAATGTTTGGCAGTTTGCCAAAACTGCCATGATGTGGTTTAAGAATCTACCTGGAAGGTAATTAATAAAAAATTTCATGTTTTAAGACTTAACTTTTTTGTTCAACATTCTTGAGGAGCCGTTATCATATTGAATTATATTTTACTGACTTTGTCCTAAAATTCTTATTCTTATAACTTTGTTTGCAAAAGAACGAGGAATTTATTTGTTAAAGAGCTCATTCCAGGCAGCTGTTACAGGGTAGATTTTTCCAAATTACTTTGGGATATCCAGCATGATGGGAGGCCAGCTTGATTGAACAGGAAACTCCTCTATTAGCTCAAACACAAAGAGGAGTAGGAAAAGTGGGGAGAGTACCCAGGTACCCAGAGAGACTATAGAAACTTTCCCAGATCTTACAGGGGAAAAAATAGAAAGGGCAAAGCTTGAATGAAGTTGAAGTGGAGAAGTGTATGAGATACAACAAGAGGTTTTGGGGAGATATAATGTCAGGAAAGAGGAAGACAAAGGAAAACACTGTCTTCCCCTTGAAAGGAGCAGAGGACCTGCTCCTATGAAAGGTAGCAGCTGCATTTGCCTCATTCATTGCAGATAAGCTCTGCCATCAAGATTCTCCAGATTTGAAGTGCTTTCCTGGGTATGGGATCACTTAATTGGATGTATAGTAGTCCATGGGACTAGATGCACGCATCCAAGAGTACTGACAGATCTGACTAACTTCACAGTGAGGCCTTATTTTTAAATATTTTTCTACCATGAACTTTCAGTCATAGCATTAATAACAGTCCCCAGCAACTGGAAAAAAGGGTGTCATGCCCATCTTCCACAAGGGCGAGAAGGAAGATCTGCTGAGTGATAAGCTAATCAGCTAATCAGGATCAGTTCAGTCCTTAGGAAGATCATTGAGCAAATCTTTCTGGCAGGCTTTTTCAGACCTATAAAGAATTGGGGGGGAGGGGAGGGGAGAAGGTGTGTGTGGGGGGAAGGAAACCAGGAATTAAAAACAAATTGTTCCAAACCAACCTGATGGCTTCTGTGATTATTTTATTTTTGCAAATGATAAGGGAAGATTTCATTTGGATGTAAAATTTTCATTGTGGATGATTAAGCTCTAGAACAGGGGTTCAAACCAATGCTAAGGTGTTTCAAGTCCCCACTAGAAAAAGTCTTGAGCATCGCGGTCTGAATTGTGTGGTGACCCTGCTTTGAGCACAGGGCTGGACAACTGGCCTCCTGAGGTTCATTTTGACCTGAATGATTTTTGTCACCGTCTCGGTGGGTGAGAAGGGGATACTCAGTGTTGTTTATCTTTTTTTTTTTTTTTTTTCATGTGATATCCTGTGCATCTTTGTAGCCAAACTGGAGAAATGTATACTGCTTGGTAGATTAAAAAAAAATAAACAACAATGGCCAGACTGTTGGGCTCACAGTGTCTGTAGCTCAAAATCCAGCTGGTGACGTCCCACAAGTAGTATTTTTGAGGAGTGTTCAAGGAGAGTAGATTGTGTGATAGGCAAGGAGAGCCCTAGAGACCTTGGCGGAAAAAAAAATCAAACTCAGGGATTTAGTAGCAATCTTCTGCTGTTTAATGCAGAGTTATATAAAAGATAGAACTAGACTTTTCTAGTTGATGTTCAGCAAAAGGACGAGATACAACAGTCACAAGTTGCAATTAAAGAATTTCTGGTTGGACACAAGGCAAAAAGTCTTCACTGTGGCAGTATTTAAGCATTGGAAAAGGTTGACTATAGAGGGCGTGTGATCTCCCTTATTTGAGATTTTCAAAAATGAACTTGATGAAACCCTGAGCAATCTGATCTGATTGTGAACAGAAATTGGACTAGAAAATCTCCTGAGGCACCTTCTTGACCTTTTTCCTGTGATTCAATTTTCATTTCTCACTTCTGACAACCTGATAGCTTATAATTTAAAAATATAGACAAAACTGAGGTTTCACCTTAAACCTGTTTTTCCCTCAAATCCTTTGTCTGGTAAGGGATAGAAGGAGCAGTAAGTTCTAGTGTCTAATTTTGAGAGTGCTCACAGAAAGTTAACTGGAAAGTATCTCTCGATGTATTAACTGTTCCATCACAAAGTGGCTTACAGTGCTTTCAGAGAACTCTAACTGTGTTAGTGTGGTGGGTTTTTTGGGGAGGTGGGAGGTTTTGGGAGGAGGGATTTTTTTTGTTTGCTTTGTTTTTGAACTGAACTTTTAGTGTCTCACGTAAAAGTTAATATCAAACTAAAAGTTGATAGTTGAAGCTGTTACTTAAGTCCTGCAAATGAATATTCTACTGTTATCCATATATACAGTTTTTCTAACTGGGACATAAAATCAGTGTGTTACAGACATACTCTTTCATGATGTCCTCTTGTTCAAACCAACATTCAGAAAGGTAATTAGGGATTCATAGAGATTTTTATTCACCTGTAATCAGTTTTTTAATAGAGAGCGTTTTAGTAGACACCTGCTAACTGTTGGTTTTGATGTTCTGGCTGTTGAACCGTTTCTTAATGTTACTAAATAGTTGGTGCCCTAGGACTTTGTCTTACACAGGAAAGCACATTACTGATGTGGTTTCTTCTGCACTTAGTCATAAATGTTTAACAAACTCAGTGTATTCTGGAAAGCTGCTAAAAGAGGTGATCTCTTTCATTTTGAAAAGGCATTCTTTTCCCAAGCTTTGCACAAATGGCTGGTTTCTGGTGAACTTAGAACCACCTTCCCTATAGGAATCTTTTTTCAAGAAGTGTCTGGCCTCTGATGGCATGTTTTATTTGGCAGATGATATGAAACTTTAACTCTGGCTTAATCTTCCAAAGTATTCTCTTATCTAGAAGAGCAACGAGAAGATCGGTAGTTACTAGAAAAGGACAGAAGTTCCATTAAAAACTTCCTGGGAGAAATGCTATGTCACTGTGCTTTTTGCCTGATACCTGTAAGATTTTGTTCTTGAGAACACAGGGGAAAATCATGCTCTACTTATGGGCTCTACTCATTGTGGCACATTAGTATGTGTTTTTAAATAAAATCTTCAGCTATTTAGTACAGTCTCTACATCGGTCTACCATGTTACTGATCACCTTGCTGTCAGTGCAGTCCATATAAGAACTGTCATTTGATGGCAAGATCACTGATATGCTAGGTTTATAGCATTCAATGTGATACCTTTGACAGATATTCAAAATGTAATAATTTCAGAAGCTATAGATAGAGAACTCAATTGCTCTAGATTTTTGCTTCCTGAGCTGTTTCTTGCCTTGGTATATAAACGGGAGATGTCACTGGGAGACCTCTTCATCTCATTCTGTTGACGTGATTAGCCATATCTTCACCAGAGTTGTGTACAATTTCTCATCTTTCTTCCTTTTTTTTTTTTTAAATTGGAGAGAACTTGAGAAACTCTACGTTCATATTTACCGTTCTTCTCTTCTTATGAAAATGTGAATCAGGATTAGAGTTTGTTGCTATAGTTACTATGATTATAATTCCTTTGTGAAAGCTGTAAATCCTTGGATTCTCCAGCATGTATTCATTCACTTTTTGGATTCCACCAAATAGAGAAGATGTTGCTTATACAAAATGTGGTCAGCCATGGCTGATTAGTTTATTAATTAGTTTATTAATATTAATATTATTAATAAAGAAACTCAGCTGTTCACATAAGTTAGCACCTCTCCTTGGCTTATCTGGAGAGAAAAAAAAATCTCAAGTGAAAAAGCAAGAAATTCCATTTGGTATCGCTCATTTATTTAAGACAAAAACAGAAGTCAACAGAATTAGACATCCTAAGCTTGAAGGAAAGCAGCATCATGTTTAGATAGCTTTGGTAACCATATCTAAGATGTGGAATGTGTTGCACATCACTGTCTAGACAGGATTTAATCTCTCTATATGAACGTGATTGATCTTTGTCTTCCTTCCCTACTTCCTTATGTCTTGGATTGGAAGTAGGGAGGACTGGATATTTATAGCATTTGGGCGTCTGCTTTTAGGGCTATGGAAAACCACTGTAAAACCACTGATGGGTATTTGTTTCTGCTTACTACAGAACCTAGGAATACTTTTTCATTTTTTTCAGCACATGATATTTTGGCATGAGTTGACTTATCACTCAACTTTGGATGCTGTTGACAGAGCTTCTCAGTGTTAACTTGCAGCTCTGCAATCTCTTTGAGGCATCTTTATTTGCAGATGTCATACAGGTTCTCTCCTGTGAAAAAACTTTCATCATCTTCAAGGGAAAATTAAGGAAAAACACTGCTGAGTTTTCTAAATTCGTTGTCTCACAGGAGTTTATCTTATAACTAGTTTAGGAAAGAACAGCAAGATCTGTGGGTTAAGTGTATGTGTATAAGCCAAGGAAACAATATTTATAAAAGTAGGACGGAGTTTTTTGTTGCTGGATAGTCCTAATTTCATTCTCTAATTTTGAAAAAAAAAAATATAGTTTCTGATTACGAACTGTATACTATGCTAGGATTTGGCTGACTTATCCTTTATTTAGCATGTCAGATATCATTGGTTTTGAGTGAGTTTTCAGAAAGTGATTAAACGGCATCTTACATTAGGGCTAGGATATGCAAATATATGTGCAAAGACCATGTGTTATTTATGTATCAGTTGCTTTATAACTGGTAGGAGGTGGTGAGGCTCAAATAAGAATTTATATAGAGCTTAACAAGATCCATGAAGTATGCTGCAGTTTCTGCATGCTTTTCAGACTTGCATGAGTATTTATATGCTCTTAGGCTATTGTGATCTGGCTAATTATTTTGGAGCATAGTCTATATTAGTGTATTCCCACAAAGACTGATGATTTGTCCTGAAGTTAAGCAAAATAAGGGATAATATAAGCCATATTACAAAGCTTATGTAACAGAGAACAAACCACATTCAATGGTAAGATTGTCACAGAGAAGGCTGAGAGTTTAACTGATATACTGAAATTTTGCATTATTAATGGTTGCAGTATTGAGTGTCTTCAGTATAGCTAAGCTGTGGTGGACTTTGTTTAGAAGCCCTACTTAATGGTTCTGAAAATCATAAATAAATTTACAACTAACATACTTTGTGTGCAGCGTGCTTCAGAAGCCATGTCTATGTTTGAAGGTCAATAACTAGTTATAAGGATGTATTTTACCAGGCTTCCTCTATTAAAGTCTTATACCACTTTACAGCTAGAACCTTTAGAAACGCAAGAACATAAAATCCTGGTCTCCAAAACCAGAGAATGTACAGAATTAGTTCTAGCTAAAAACTTGGGATTTGAATACTCTTTCGTTGTTTAGACTTTCAGCAGAGTTTATTGTGAAAGGAGCTAAGTATACTCTTGTTGGTAGGACAGGGAAGAAGAATTCTGAGAGGTTCTTGTGCCGGCCCTGCAATATAAAACGCTTGCAATATAGAACATCAAATGCAGAATAAGCTTTCCTCCTGACAATAACCTTTCCTTGCAAGGATGCAGCACTCACTGGAAGATACATTTCAAGCATTCCATTTTATGAGTTTTGTAAGGGCCTTTGTGGAGGTGGGTAAGGAAACTTCAGGGATTGCAAGTTGCTGCTGCTGCTGAAATTCTCCTACTTGGGTCTCTGAGGAGATGCGCTTATTGAAGTGAGATGCTAATAGCCACGTCCTAGAGGACTAAAATCACTTGCACAATTGAAACGAAGTCACTTACCACATAGTTTGTCAGTATTTGATGTCCAGTGCTTTCTTGTCACTGTTGAAGTATAGCAAATCAGTTTATCCTGATTTGCACAAGATGAGGAAATAAAGCTGATCGCGGGTACTGACATTTACCTTCTCTTTACACCTTAAGTGATGTCTCAATCTGCTAGTGTAAGTGGTATTAAAATACAGCTTCCTGTCCTAATTTAAACTTTTGTTTCTGTCATATTTTAAAATTGGCAGATGCTATTTATAAAAAAGAATGGACAGTTTCATAGTTGAGTTTTGAATTATGAAATTTGTACTTGCTAGTGGTTATAAGGCTTATTTCTACTTGTTATTTCTCAGTGCATAAAACCTGAATATATATATATGTGTGTGTGCGTATATATGTGTGTGTGTGTGTGTATTCATATATATATATATATATAAAAGCAGATAAAGTAACTTGAAGTAGACAACAGACGAAAGTTTGAAGAAAAACAAGCCAACACAGGCATTTCTGAAAACTGTAATGAATTATTTTGAAACTCCACTTGGGCAATCACTACGTAAGAGATGCAATATGGAAGAAGAAACTTAGGTTGTATCATACGTTCTTAAAGGTGTAGAGGAAGAGGGGAAAGAAATTAAGCAAGTTGATTTTACTTTTTCTTAAGTAGTGGGTTAATGTTTAATGAGTTAAATGTTTGCGTAGGAAGTTCTTCAACATATTAGAGGTGGTGGTGGTGTTTAGTGATAACTAGTTAAAATAGCTTACTAGATTCTTTTTACATTGAAGGGTGAAGATGTTAACAGGACACTTGAAGGTGGGAGGAAGCCTCTACACTATGCAGCAGACTGTGGACAGCTTGAAATTCTGGAATTTCTGCTATTAAAAGGAGCTGATATTAATGTATGTATTTCAAAAATCGTTAGAATGATTTTTTAATCTTTCATAAGCTTTTCATATAAAGGATTGGTGTAAACGACTAAATTTATACTTAAACTATTTAATGTAGTTAATACTAAGAAATACTAAGAAGTGTTCTACTACAATGACATTTCCTAAAATATTGCTAAATTTTTGGACATGTTATGAAAAATTGTTAACAGCTTTTAAACAAAATAGATTTAATTTGATTTAAAATCACAAATCACATGTAAATAAAGATGAACATTTTTTTTTTGGAAGGAGCATCAGAATATGGTATCATCCATTCTTCTTTCCAGAGTAAAATAGCTATTTAAAGTGGCCTGCTTTTCTTTTTAGAGGGAGATTCTTACTTGCAGATACTTAGCCATACAGCTGTAGCTTGGCATGCATGATTTTTGTCATGAAAAGTTTTGATGCTCCTGAACGATGTAGCTCTCAAAGTTTCTAAATATGTAAACACAAAACACTATTCTTTAGAACATCTGCCTGAAAATTCATGCACAGAACATCTTAACTTTAATTCTTCACAGCGTGGCTTGGATTTTTTGCCTTGGTTTCTGGAAAGACTAGCACTTTCCGAGGAGTCCAGCTAATTTATCACAAAATGGGTGGGAGAGTGGGTGAGAATAAGAACATTTCTGTTGCCCTGTTATTCTTTTACAGGACTACAGTTTAGAGAAGAAAATAAAATCCAAAGAAACTTTTCAGCCAAAACATGCTGTATTTGAAAATAAATTGTCTGGCAAATGGGAGAATCAGAATCAGGCAACAATTGTCAGCTACAAAGAAATGATTAACATAGTCTGTTCCTTCCTCTGAATGTTTTTTTTTTATATCCTGTCATCTCTTGTATGAGAAAAGGAATGCCTTTTGAGGAGGGAAATCTTTTAAAAAATTCTTAACTTCACTCTACTGCAGAATGAAATGTTAAATGAAACTTTCCAATACTGTGTGAAACTCAGATAACTGTGTCTCAATTTACAGGCTCCAGACAAACATAATATCACACCACTCCTATCAGCAGTCTATGAAGGCCATGTTTCCTGTGTGAAATTGCTTCTGTCAAAGGTGAGATATAAATGTTCAGGACAATTTACCCATTAGTGAAGTGTATTACTATATTTATTTTCTTCTTAAGAAGGTTGTGCTTCTCCAGTGATTTCAAAACATCAAAGCATCTGGTCATGTTTTTAAACTGAGGAGGGGCACTCTCGCTATAGACAAAATAGCTGAAAGAGAAAATTCTTAGACTTGGGCACATCACCAAAAGTAGTAGTGACCACTAAGATGGTATCACAGTTTGGTTAGGGAGAAATCAACAGCATGTCAGCCAAGAGGGGAAAAAAAAGTGCCTTCTTTCAACAGACAGGGAGGAGTGGGATTTAGTTTTGGCAGCTACTTAAGCTGTCTCAAATCATGAGATCACTGCTGTGAAGTTATTCAGAGGTGTGGTTTTCCTCTGCTTTTGCCAGCTAACTGAAAACCCATCTAGGGTAGGGAGGGGAGATGCAAAAGCAGGAAGAAGGCAAGGTTTCTCTGCTACAAAGCTTTTACATTTTCTCCTGACCAGAATAAGCTTAATCTGTTTTTGGTCTCCCTTTTGGTTCATATTGCAAAAGTGACCTGTTTTGCAAAGCAACTAGATGATTCAGGCAGTGTTTTATTTGGATTCTTGCATGTACTTTCTTGTTAGAGCTCACTGTCCTTGAAAAAAGAGATTAATAGTAGTTCATTTGCTGTATAAGCCTGATTAAATGATTTGGCCCAAAGATGAGAGGTGTTTTTTCATGTTTTGTGTAACAATTCTGTATGTTAACTTCTAAAGTAAAATGTCTTCCTTAAAGCTGTCTTACACTGTATGAGTTATACTTCTGCAACATTGTCTAAAATTAGCTTTTTCTTTTTCAAAAAAATGTTATTACCTCTAATTTTAAAAAGCTTCAATTAAGTCTGTCTCACCCACATTTGTTGTGAGAACTGATCTTTTACTTAAGGACTAAAAAAACCCTTCACCAAACTCTAACATATATATATATAATTAATAATTAATTGCAATTCCAAGTTGATTATTTCTCCATCTTTAAAATCTAGATTTCCTCTCAAAGTAGCCTCTTTTAGATATTAAATGACAGGTCACGTGGGTCAATGATAGATCCTTCTGCTGATGAATCACTTGAGGAGTCCTATTGCAAGGAATCATAGAATCCTTAAGGTTGGAAGGGACCTTTAGAGATCTTTAGAGATCATTTAGTCCAACCTCCCTGCACACACAGGGTCACCTAGAGCACGTGGCACAGGGCTGCGTCCAAGCGGGTTTGGAAGGTCTCCAGAGAAGGAGACTCCACAACCTCCCTTGGCAGCCTGTGCCAGGGCTCTGGCACCCTCACTGTTAAAGAATTTTTTTCTTAAGTTCCTGTAGAACTTCTGGTGCTCCGGTTTGTGGCTGTTTCCTCTAGTCCTGTCAGTGACCACTGCTGAAAAGAGGCCGGCCCCATTTTCCTCACTGCCTCCCTTGAGGTATTTATAGACACTGATCAGGTCCCCCCTCAGCCTTCTCTTCTCTAGGCTGAACAGGCCCAGCTCCCTCAGCCTTTGCTCATAGAGCAGATGTTCCAGGCCCCTGATCATCCTGGTAGCCCTGCGCTGGACTCTCTCCAGCAGCTCCACATCCCTCTTGTACTGGGGAGCCCAGCACTGGACACAGTCTCCAGATGTGGCCTCACCAGGGCTGTGTATAGGGGGATGATCACCTCCCTCGACCTGCTGAAGACGCTCTTCTTAATGCACCCCAGGATCCCGTTGGCCTTCTTGGCCACCAGGGCACACTGCTGCCTCACGGTCAACTTGTCGTCCACCACAACCCCCAGGTCACTCTCTGTGGGACTGCTCTCCAGAAGGTCAGTTCCCAACCTGTACTGGTGCCTGGGGTTACTCCTCCCCAGATGCAGGACCTTGCACTTGCCCTTATTGAATTTCATCAAGTTTGTCAGTGTCTACGTAGATTCTTCAATTTTCAAGCCAGAATGGAAGAGTACTGTTGTAGATTGATAAGTTTGCTCTGCTTTGGATTCCAGTAGCCAGGACAAATGTCAGTTTCTGCATGTGGTTATAATACTCTCTCCATCCTGTAGCATGAAGTGACTTTCATGCCTTTGGTACTGTATTCCTAGTAACAATAAAGACAGTAGTGAACTGATTCACTACACATTGCTTCTCGGCTTAACACACCTGGGTCAGTAGTGAAAGGTGGTGATTTAAGAGAAATGTGTTACAATAAGAGAGCTTTTATTGGTACAGCTCTTCAGTATATAAAACTTGCATGGCTTGGATGGAGTTGGCAGATAGCAGGTATTACATTAAAATTAGTCGAAGTGATCTTAAAAGATTTAGTAAAGTCACTGTACAAGTTTGATTCATCCAGTGGAGTTTAACTGCTTTGTTAATGCTATGTAAAAGCATAAGGGCTTTCAAGAATATTCTATGGAAAGCAGTAAAAGCACTAACAACATCTATATGTAATTCACTTGCAGAGGATACTCTCTATGTGCAGGTAGTGAAGAGATACTGAAGCAAGTTTCCAAGCTGTCAGTGATGAAATTGCAGTGGCCGTTTGCAGAATTAGCCTTGGCTACTGGGCTACACTTTTTGTTGGTATTGGTGGTCTTGCAGTTACACATTGCTAAAACTGCTGTCTATACTCCATCCAATAATTTTATTTGCCAAACATGTTTTTGGTGGATTCAACTTTCTCTACTGCTTCACTATGCAATTGCATGAGCAGAGTCTCTTGACTGGGGAAGGCACAGGTGGGAGAAGGTGAGACAGTAACCTGGATGGAAACTGATTTCAGATGTCACAAAATCAAGCCTCAGTTAAAGATCTAAGGAACCCCACACAGGAAGGATGTCTCTGGGGACTAAACCTAAGCTTTGCACTACTCGAATAAAAACCTATGTAGTACACATCAAGCTGGAACCCAGCTGAAAGCCCTCTAGTGTTATCAAGGGACTCTGGCACTCTGTTGGCCACTGAATTTCAGGATTACTGATTAGTGATGAGTCTGTAAAGTCTGTTATTAGTGATGAGTCTGTAAAATATATTGGCTTGCACTCCTTACCGAAGCTACAGCCAAATTGCTTCAAAATTCTCATTAAAAATAGTGTAACTGTATTTATAAGAGATTGAACTAAACAGTTATGGAGGGGTACTACTGATGCAAAGGCTTCCAATATCAGCATCATCTGCAGAAAGTTCTATTACTCGCAAGAGACTTAAGGACATTAAGACTGGTTTTTAGTCTGTCTGGATATATTCAGAGACAGTTTAGGTCCTCTAGAACCTCTCAGAATGCCTACACAGGTAGTTTTGTGTATAGGCAATGGAGAGAAGACTTGATTTTTGAGAGCTCCCTGAGACACCAGTCTGCCAATACTATAGTAAAGTAATGCTTCAGACAAGTCTAAGAAGCAGGGATTTCTACTCTGTTCTGTCGTATTTGTAAGAATATGTAGGAGAATGGTGTAGATAAATCAGTTGGACTGCGTGTTACATGTAGATTCAATTAAAAAAAAAAGTTTGGAATGGACCTCGAGAAGTTATCTTCAAGTCAATTTAAAGAATATAGTTGCAGTTGATGTTTATATGACCTGTTCTTGAAGGCCTTGAGTCAGTTAGTTCCAATGTCTGCAATCCCTCAGTTTAGTTAGTTTTTTTCCTCACGCTGGAATTAGAGTTTCTGGAACTCTATTTCAAACTCTTTATCAAGTAATATCACTACTGTAATCAAAACATTTCTCATGGATGGTTTTGTCAGCTTCTGGAATGTGGCTAGCAGAAGTGGGCAGGGATGCACACCCTGCTTCTCAAACGTCTGTTTTTCAGTGGATTGAATATGTTTTAATCCCCTTTCGTGGGGAAGGAGGGGGAGGGAAATCTACTAACAACCTTTACTCCTTCAGTCTTAAATTGAGTGACATTGTTTCAGGTTGATGTGACTTTAATATGACAATTTGAATATGACAAATTGAAGTAGAGATGACAAAAATGTTTTGTGTTTTGTAAATGGTACTTTGCTTGGGCAGTCTTTAATATTCCACTGTTAAAACAGTTTTTGAGGTTGTAGTTTGATAAGGAAGAAAAAAAATCGCAGTGCTATGAGTAATTTCACTAGACCTTTAAATGGAGCAGTTAAACATGCAGCCAAGGCGTTTTTTCACTGGATCTGTGACGCTTAATATTGCCCAGTCAGATACTTTAGTTATTGGGAGCTTAATTTGTGGTATTCTGCTGGAGCTTCCGTCACCTAAGTGAGATGTGTCTACGTAGTCTATCTTTCCATGTTTTCTCTTCAGTATGTGTGATGGGTACCCACCAGTATTAGCTGTAGAAGCTGAGGCTGCAGACCTGTGTTACAGCTAAGACAATAGAAGGGTTGGATGCAAGCAAAATAGATGATTCTTTTTTGTCTTAAACTTTCACCAGTGTAGCTAATGCTCTTTCTTTTTTTTGTCACTTGACATTTTTTCAACTTAAATTTCTGCAGTTAGTTTCATGCTAGTTGAGATCTCTGAACTAAAATTTTCTTGCTGCCTTAGTTCGTTTCCCTTATATGCTATGGTCCTAGAGAAACACGGGTTCCATTTCAAGGAATGGAAAGAGAACAGGGGAGCAGCCTTAAGAGTAGGTGTCTGCTAAGTAAATTCACCTGATGGGTTCACCAAACAGCTCTCGGTATGAGGTATGTTTAGTTTCACTTCAGCTGCTGCTCTGAGAAAACTTTCAGCACTCTGGAAGTGTGACATGCTTATTTTAGAAGGTGGTTTCTTGGTTTTGATTACAGCTTTGTAGGGGTGCACTAAACTTAGATTTTCTTTTGTATTGCTTGCCTAGTTATCTAGCTCATGGAAGTTTTGCCTTCCTTTTATTCATTTCTTTTTTTTTTTTTCTTTCTCCCCAGTATGAATCTACATACTTTGTAACATAATATTTCTGGAAATCTTAAGTTTCAGTAGCAATTTTTGTTGGCATACTTCTGTTGGAAAGAATCTAATTGCAGTATTTCATATTGCTGCCTGGCTGCACAGTTTAGCTGTGTGGAAAAAGTACTTGTAACTCAATATTTGCATTTTCTAACAGGAAGAAATACTCTTACTTCTAGCAACTAAGATAAAAATGTTAAGAAACATGCTACACAAAATAATCTAACCACTGATGTAGGGTGATGCAATGATTTTGACCTTTAAATGGAAAGTAATGCTCAGCTGTAATTGTAGGGGAGATAATAACATGGAAAATGTAAGGAGCAGAGACCTGAAATGAAAGAGACTTAAAAAAGGAGCTGCTTCTGTATGGGCAGTGAGAAGGGGTTCCATTGGCAGCAAGTCCAGAGTATTGCACCTACTAAAACAAGCAATATCTTGCATCTACCTCTCAGTGAAATTTCAGGTAACAAGGGTTTATTATCTCTGGAGAGGTTAGATTCCATAGATCTTATTTTCTGCTTCTCCTCTTTCTTCCTCAGAAGCAATTGTTTTTTTCCATTAAACTCTGTCTTGCATCAACCGTAACTCCAAATCATGACATAGTCACATCTTCTGACCTATCTGGAGGTCCTGTGGCATTGGCTACTGGTTAAAACTATAGCAGAGGTCTTTCCAGTCTGGTATGTTCTAGCACTTCTGGCACTTAAGGTTTTCCTTTTCTTAAAAATAAAGAAGAAAATAAGAGTAGTTTAAACCTTAAAATTGACATTGCAAGTGATTGTTATCAAGCACTGCTGTAATGTTAATCAGTGATCAGCCACAGTGAATTACAGAAACAGAAGCAATTGTGCTGATCTGGTTTAGGCCTGCCTAATATCAGGTAAAACAAAGCATTGATAAGGCAGTACTTTAAACTTCAAGAATTTGTTCTTCAAGAATAAATGAGTACTGTCCTTCTAGCTGTGTTTCTACTTGATTTTGCCCTTTTTTTTTTTTTTTTTGCAGTACATGACTCCAATGTCTTTGGTTTGGATAGTTAGGAAGCATTTAATCTGTTTTATTCCAGGTTTGCTGTTATAGAATTGCTGCCCTAATTATGAAATACACGCTTGGGCTCTCTGTCACACAAATTCCTCTCCCTATCTTTTATGCCAAGTCTGAGTTTTGTCTTGCTCTGCCAACGTAAATTCTATGATTCTTCACTGCCTCTATGAATTGGCATTTGAACCAAGTAGATGAGAAAGAAATGACAGATGCCCAATTAATGTTCAAGCTGTAGTCTGACTTGTCAGAGATCAAACTCTGTATTCAGATGGGGCTTAGACTGGCACAACTTCTTCTATTTTAAGTTGCAGTAGCTGTTTGACTACTGTCCTAGAAGTTGTTTGAGTGCTGTCCCAAAAGCACAACTCTTTTGGGAACCATTGCTATCTTAACATATGTGAAAACAGGAATTATACCATGAGAACTCGGCTTAAAGAGGCTCCAGTCAATGTCCTGATATCTAGAGAAAGAATGCAAATATTGCGAGGAGTTCTATGCTAATCAAAACATAAAAAGACCTACTGGTTCCTCAAATTGTTCATTGATTAATAGTGAACCACAAATACTCTTCCTTTATGGCCTTGGCTTAAATAGGAAAGACTGACAAAGAACTGAAATGAATGCCGTATTTCATTAAAAATTAATGGATGATAAAACTCTCTTGCGGGTTTTAAGTCTTAGCCTAAGTACTTTTGAAAGCAGATAAACTAACAAGTCTGAATAACCAAAATCGAGTTGACTACAGTATCCAGTTTAACATCATATTCAACTGATAGCTGTTCTTCGGTTCCCAGTTGATTTTAAAAGTTGCTGATAATCCTTTTGTGGTAAGACTACTGGTTTCTGAAAAAATTGTCGCTGATTGCATTTTAATCCTTTTTAAAAGCTTTCTTACTTATATTGCTTAAAGAAGAAAAGCAGATGAATAGGTGTGGGCTTGGGGAAGAGCATTTTGTTTCCCTTTATAGCATTTTGCGTATCAGGGCAGTTTAAACTTATAACCTGTGGGGACATGGGCTCTCAGTAAGTAAAGTAAACCTGTACAGATGTAATATTTTTCTGTCAAACTGAAAGTAGAATGAATTGAATCTTAAGGTATTATTATTGCCACAAGCAGCCTCTAGGCCAGATGATAGTTTTTGGTCAGGTTAGAGATAAAAAACATAATTTCTTAAAACATAACTTTGAAGAACCCATTTTGCAGATTTCCATCCAAACTTCTCATTTGGCAATCCACTATTTTAAAATATCCACGTCTCCACATCTCCACATCTCCATATTCATCTCCACAGCTCAAAAATAATTTTGGGATACTCTTTAGTGTCTCTTTCAAGTAATGAAGGCAAGCTTCTGAAAGCTTACGGTGAAGGTCCCGCAAAACTCTACAGTTTGAGCCTTCGCATAGTAATACCTAAAACATTTCCATTGGGCTCTGAGATTCAGTTGGTAATATTATTTTGCTCTGGTTTACTGTAATACATGAAAGTAATTAGATTTACTCTAAAAGAACACTTTGTTTAAAGTTTAAAAGAAGGGTTTGCTGTCTGCTTTTGGTGATCTTTTTCTCTCATTCTTCAAAATATCCCCAATTGTTGTACTAGGGATTTTAGAGGTGCATGTGTGTCTACTCCCTTTAATAAATATTTATAAAATCTCTTGTCTATGCATTTGTTTCAGTCCTTTCTTAGCCAGCTGATATCATCTTTCTCTGTAACTTCCTGTGGTGACTAATTACAGAAATTAGCCACTTGTTCTGTAAGCCAATCTTCTAGTTTCAGATAACCTCATTCTAGTTGTACAAGTTTTGTAATATTTCTTCATTGGCCCTTTCTGCTACTTCAATGATGTTTTATTTCTGAACTGCAAGTGTATACCAGTAGCTGTTGTACTGCCTTGTTCCCAGTGGGATAACAGTCCAGGCGTTCATTGTGGTTGTTACTATGCTGCTAAAGACAGAGAATCTGTGTGTGTCTGTAAAGCTAAAATTTATCTTCATGTTCTTTTGCCTATCTTCATGTGTATGTCTGCATTATAGATCTGTATGGAAAAGAACATGATTTGGTTCTAGATTGGTTCATAAATTCCTAGTGAACAATAAGCACTGCTCCAAATGTATGCACACATACATATATATAAAAATGGGGAAAAAAAAAAGGAGAAAGTATTAGCTACTTTGGACAACTAGGGAATACTGTGGTATCCTTTTATTTCAATGAACTACCATTAAACTTGCTTCCTGGCAGTGCTGTGCTTCTGAAAATTAAAGTCACCCTGACTTGAACTTGATTATGTCTGCTTCTGTAGAATACTGGAATGATATTTTTTTGCCTAAGCAGCCATTTAACTAATTTTTTAATTCTGACTATATTAAACAGTCTAGTTCCTAGATAGCTATGACTCTTTTGTCCTATATTCAATAAAGCAAAATTAGAAACTCAAGTCTTACATGCCTTTAACTGTTTTCTGAAATACAAACGTAGGTAACAGATGCAATACAAAATTGTGCAAATTATCAAAAAAAGTACTAATAGCACTTGAAATATCTTGTAACTTTTAACATACTAAAGTACTGCTTAAGATGGTATAGAATATATTAAAAAATGAGTAAACTATTAATTTGTGTGTATATATAGAGAGAAAGTGAGAGAGCACTCTATGGGGGAGAAATTTTTTTAATTTTTTTTTCAATGGTTCCTTTAGGTAAGGTAGCTCTCAATGTTTCCAGGAGATGGAAAGAAAGAGCAAGCTTTGTACTAGAAGTAGTTCTGCATCTTACGTCTACTAAACAGTTAATTAACAGTGAAAAAGATTGTTTGTGTTCATTGTATTCATACCCTTTGAGTCAATGCTGCAGCATTCTCATCAGGTATGTTATATCTGGTCAGGATGAGGAGCAACTGCTGTGGTGGCTCCTTTTGTTTGACTGCATTTAATGCATGTGCACCAAAGGCATGTCTCTATTCCGCTGCCTGGAAAGTATGAGAGCAAACGAGCAGTTGTAATTCACTCTTCTGGCTTTCAAGACAGTTTTATCTTCCAGACTCCTGATAGCAGGAGCCTGTCTGCCTGCCCCACAGCTGGCTACTGCAAAGCAATCCGTTTAGCTTGGGTCTTGCTCCCAATGGCATCTATGGGCTTGCAAGCAAGACGAATGGTTGTGACGTGGTTCATTTGGCCAGCAGGCCACGGGCGAGCGCTGATGCTTTAGAAACCACTGTAAAGCATTCTGTTCAGAATGGCAGGTGTAATATTGCCGTGTGTGAAACATCTCATCTCTTCAGACTTGTGAATATTTCATGTGAAAGATAGTGTTGGCAACAAGTTACAATAATGTGAGATGCAGTTTATTAGATTGTTAAAAAGTCAGTTAAAATGGGAAGTTTATTCAAACTGTGAGTTATCTTGGGAATAAGTAAATGATTTTAGGTTTCAGTGGAGAAGCTCTCAAAATATAAAGGTCTGTCATTTTCTTAGAAAGCTATCAGGTGTTCTGTTAATTTGTGCATTTTCTTATGTGTAATGCAAGGGAGGAGAGACACTTGTACATATTCTAAGGCCAGATTAAGCTAAAACATACTGAAACAGATGGGACTCTGCAGTGCGTGTATATACTGAAGCATATTTGTACCAAAGTATTCTTACTATCATTTTAATTTAGATATTTAAAAATGAGACTTGCATATCTTTCCAGAAGGAAATGTTCTGCAATCTAACTTATTTTCAAGAAGCATCTTTCCATCCTTATAGTCCTATGTTCTCTGAGGCAATAATAAACGGATCAAAATTAACTACGTTTTTTGTGATTTTTGCCTGTTTTCGCTTTCATATGCATGTCTATGGACATGCATAATGGAGCTCAAAACAAATATGAGTAGCTAATCTCCATTTCTAACTTGTACTTTCCTTTTCTGTTTCTGTTATTGATTATACTTATTTCTACATGTCTGCCATGTCTAGTTGTGCATGTCTATAACCTTGTGTGAAATAATGCCAGATTTGTAAATACAAGTAGTGTTGACTGTATTCTGCTCTACTGCTTTTAGGTAGGCCTAGCTCATTCGAAAACACTCTTAGTTTTGGACATTAAGACTTTTTTTTAATGTACCAAGCTTGCCTTTTTAATTTATCAAAACAGAGATAAGCACAATGCTAGATGAATATGATCCTTGTGATGTGGAAGACAAATGGGGTATGGTTAAGCTTAGGCAGACTAGTTATGAAACATCCTTACTCATATTTCTTGAGTTTAGAACTCATTGGTCATACTTTTGTCATGGATTTGGCTTTTATGCAGTTGCAATCTGCAGTGTGGATGATTCCTGGTTCCTCTGATATATGCATTATGTTAAGCCTTTAAGCAGACATATCTGATACGTATTTATGAGCAGAAAATGAAGCCAATTAATTTAGGTCTTGTCTAATCTTTCTGGCAACTATTGAATTTTAATCCAAGATAAAATTAAGTATTGTACAGAGGCTTACTTATGAGTTTTGTTATAGTGGTTGGCAGTACTGCTCGCTAACGTCTTTAACTTATTTTTATTCTATTAATAAGTAAGCGCTTCCAGAGGTTGTATGATTTTTTTGGCATATGGAAAAGTGTATTGCACCATAGTTTTCATAAAAGGCACGAGATGGAGTTTTTGTATTCATGTAAGTAATTGCTAGAAACAAACAAACAAAAACCCTTTTGGCTGTATTCTATACTAATAATTTGATCTTTCAGCTTTCTTTGTGACAAAGTGATATCACTGACTTCTCAAACTTTATCCCCTCTGCTCAGGGCAGGGACGTGGAATAGCTTTAGCTGTATGCTGTATAGTTTCATGGGTAAATGTGGGCCTGTTTGGTTTTGAGGTGAAAATATGCATTGGACTACAAAGCTATATATAATGAATGTAATTATCCAAGGTAAACAACTGTTGTAAAGCACCTAATAATATAATACATTTTCCTTTATGAATTGACAGTGCTTTTCAATGTCTTTACAGGGTGCTGATAAGACTGTGAAAGGCCCAGATGGACTAACTGCCTTTGAAGCCACTGACAACCAGGCAATAAAAACTCTTCTTCAGTGATGGATGGACTGTTATCTTAAATGTCTCTCCTGTGGCCTCACACTGCTGCCTGTCTGTCACTCTTTGCATCTTCCAGCTTCTTCAGCTAAATACTTTGGGGAGAGGGAGATTCTCTCTAGTTAGGGGCTTTATCAAAGATAATCTGTTCGGACCTCTTTTCAGTGCACAAACTTTTCTCGTTTCTAGTGAAAAAGGAGAGGGGAAAAGAGATCATGATCTTTAATTTTTGGCTTGTGAACTTCCTAAGTTAGTACTAAGGTTTTAGTTCAAAGATCTGTTTAGATGGAATGTACCTAAGACCATAATTGTGAAGGAGACAATAGTCCCGTGGAATTAGTGTCTACCATAATCTGAAGTATAGTAATTAATGTAGATGACTGGGTTGCTTTTCTCTCCTCTCTCTATGGGTAGCTTTATTCATCTGCCTAAAGCTTATGTTGCAGTTTTAAGGACTTTTGGTTAATGGAGCTGTACTTCATATTGATTAATTGGATGTCACACTAATGGTTTTCTGACTCTTGAGTAAACCAGGAAGATCAGCTGAGGCAAAGCCCTATTACACTCCAGATTATCTGCCAAGGTACTTTTGGATGCTTGAACTTCGATGTTTCCTTTCCCATATGTGTTCTAGTCCAGAACAGAGGTTTTAACGAGCTTTTTTTGAGAAAATTAAAAATGTCACTAGAGTCATTTCCAGAGGAATTGTAAGAAGAAATTTGTTTACTCACCATGTCAACGTAAAGTCAATAGGCTGAAAGTGCATAGTTTGAAAATTTCAGGCTGTTTGATATACAGGGATAATCAAGTGAAATGTTCAAAATGAACAATAATTATTTAGACATTCATATCAGAGGTAAATATAGATGCTAAGCTTCTTGGTAAGCTTTGAAATACATGCAAAGCTTCCTAAGTTTAGTTGTTAGGAACGGGAAGACTTACAGGTAGAAATCTTAATTAGCCCTAACTACCAGGGGTGGGATGGAGTGCATTCTTGAATTCACGTTTCATTGCTGACTGAATGAACCTTTTAAAGTTGATTATTAAGGCATGGAGCTTATTCTAAAAGCTCCCACTGCAGCCCTACCATATTAACCATCATAATTTAGATAAGATTTATTGTACCGCTGTACATGGCAGTACTGCGACAGCCTTGACAACTCATGGGAAGGTATTTAAAATAGTGATAGGGATTCCTGTCACATCCTAAGTTCTCAGGAATGCAAGAGCTTCTGGCTTTCATCCCGAAATTTTCTTCAGACTGCCAGTTCACTCCAGAGTGAATAACAAGTTTTATAACAAAAAAGTCTAAACCGCAAAGTTGTACATCTTCCTTTTATAAAATACAAATTTCAAACTTTCTGATACCATACAGAAAACACTGTACATAAAATTTTACGCTGAATTCTTAAACAAAAGTAGCTGATACTATTTTGCTATCATAGCTGAAATTGGGAGGTTGTGTAGAAGTAGATTGGTGACAACCACTAAAATATTTCATGGAGATTAGTTTTACTTGAATCATGTTGCATAATATTAGTGAATGTCTCACCTGTAAAAAGCCTGGTGTTTAAATGGTAGAATGAGACCCTGAAGTGACTTTACATGTACGTATCCCGTAAGAAGAGCACGGGAAAAAAAAACTCTGGCCATGAACTGTACAGTGCAATTAATTGTGCTTCTTGGAAATGAGTGGCAAGAAAGAGAAGGAAGATGGGAAATGAGTGGTAAATCAATTGGTAATGGCTTGATGAGCAGTACTCTTTAATGAATACTTAAAGAAAACCCTGTAATCTTAACTCTGATGGTCATGTCATTGCAATAGTGTGAACATAGAATATAGTTTCATTTTTTATTCAGCTATGAAAGTAAACATCCTTGGCATAAATTTGTTTCCGTGTTATGCTAATAAATACTTAGGTACTAAAATCCTAGTCTAGAAAACTGCAATCTGTTTTATGTGGAAAACTTGATTATTCAAGTTTTGTGTTGATTAGTGTCAAGTTGTCTGGCCATAGGCTTTCTCTTTCTTTTTTTTTTTTTTTTCTCCTGTACTTCTGATTTTTCCCTCCCCCTGCCTTCAACTCGCATTTAAGTGAGCGTTATTATATAAAGGAGACATCATCTTTGTACTAACTCTTCTGATAACTCACTGAGGCAACTTTGCCTTTCTTTTTCTACAGTTGTGTGAACACCTTTTTCTTAATTGAGGAAAAAATGCAAACAAACTTCAAGTGTGAATTTGGCTGTAGTGTACACCCAAGATGCCTTTCTAGATAGTAAAAAGATGACATTTATTGATTGAATCATCAAAAAAATTTTTTTTGCACTACATGAGAAGTGATTGATAATTTTGCCCAGAACTTTGAAAAAAAAATAATGATAATGATGAGAAAAGCTGAAGTCTTTCATGATTGTCTAGAAACAGGGCTTGTTCATTCATTCCTTTCCTTTTAGTTTTGTTGTGAAGAAGAAAAATGAGTGCCTACTTGTGTCTTTGAGTAGGTCTTAACTAGATGAATATACCAAATTTTAAATTATTTTGCATTCTGAAAACATAGATACTTTCTCAGACTGGAAGTACATACACTTGCAAATCTATTCTCCTCTTGTACCTTTTCCTTTCAAATTTTGCTCAATAAATTATAACCTTAAGTGTATTTTGGATCTTTTAACTGCTGCTCCTTGTTCTTAAGGAGGAGTAAGTGGGGAAAGAAATGCAGTAATTAAATGGATTTTTTTTTCCTTGAACATAGCGTTGAATTATCTGTAGAAGAGGCTGGTAGGAGTGGAGTGTCTTAGGTCAAGCAATTGCAATGTTGCATGCAAAATTTCAAAATGAACTGTCTTAATTATATTTTGTAAATGGATAAACAATCATCTTTCTATGCAGTGATGGAAGAAACTTAGTGCTTTGTGCATTTTGATATTTGGCTTCCTCTTTTCACCTATGTAACTATTTTGACACAGTTGAGTTCGTCATTACCATGGTTCATAGACATCAGAATGCTAATTGATACTGTATTTTTAAGTTTGTGTTGCAAGAATGAATGGAATAAACTTGAATTGTGCGATATGAGAATTTGTAGTTTTATTTTCTCTTCCTTCTGCTCCTGTGTTATATTTTGCTGGCTTCAAATATGTGTGAACCTGAAAGGTATATAAGCTCCATCTCACGTTCAGAGTGATTAATATATTATGATACTTAAGACTTAAATGTGGAGTAGAAGCTGTTGTGAAAACAGAGTCTAGAAGGTTGATTTTTCTAAATTACATAAATACATTTTAAAGTATGTTTTGATAAATTTTGTGGTTCTATAGTCTGTATTGCCCTCATATGCATGGTGTTGAAGCTCTCTTATCCATCGTAAGTGCTGGGAAGCAGTGTGGGCAGATAATGTCTCTCCACATTGTCTACAAAGGCTAAATTAATTCATTCTCTACATAATCATATAGAAATATGTAATTTTTGCTTGTTATATCTTTACAGGTACATCAGAGTTACATTATTACTGTTGGCAGTAGAGATTTAAATCTAATAGCTTGAATTGTTTGTTTTGATTTATTCTTAAATATATGATTTTAAAGAAAAAAACAGTGCAGGGAGGTAGTGCATTGAAGTGGGAATTGTATAAATAGGGAAAATATTTCTAAATAAATTTAGCCTTTTTTAGTGCTTAAATTCAAAAACAGGAATTTTTAATGCATTGCAATTTCCGTCTAATGCATTGCAAAGTAGTAGAAAATACAAGAGGAAGATGTACGTCATACATTTTCTGGAATTGCTTCCAAAGCAATTCAAATAGTGTGTTGGCCAGTGGCAGTTCATAAGTGTTGCATGACACAGTTTGTCTTCCTGTCTTGGATTTAGTTTTTTGTTGTTGTTGTTTTTAATGGATACTAATTGCTTTTACAGAAAAGTTATCTAAGATTCAGGATGCAGATTCCACTTATGCTGTTCAGTGGCTGGATAACCAAATTTATCTGCACATGTAAGCACTTTGTGGCTGATTTTTGGAAGCAAATTCTTTTCTCAGCTGTCTTCCAGAAGAAAGTTGGCCTGAAAAGGCAATTTTTTCCAATTGGGTCACTTGAGCATTACTCTCAAGTTTGAGGAAAATGTGCTCTCTTCAAAGCTTTCTTCAAAAAATTTTTTCATTTTACAGATTCACAGAATCAGAGGATGTTCAAGGTTGGAAGGGACCTCTAGAGATCATCTAGTCCAACCTTCCCGCTCAAGCAGGCACACCTAGGGCATGTAAGGTGCTCTTTTACTCCTTATCTGACATCCTAGAACAGCTTTCAGTAAAGTTTACAATATAACTTATGGAAAACATTTTTTGTTGTTGTGTTTGAATAACTTGAAAAGCATAATATTTGGTGTCTGACCAGGAAATAGGTGTTGCTTTTACGGAATGGCTGTGCTCCCTTCATAGTCTGTCACCCCCCTCATATTCAAAACAGTGTTTCTAATAATATAAAGCTAGAAAAAGTTTTATTTAGTCGTATTGTTTACTGTTGTGATCTGATGTTAATTTGAAGAGTTTTTCTACAAATAGAAGTCCTCCTCTTGAGGAAATTGCTTGTCCTTGCTGCTTTACTCTTCAAGGAGTATTTGGAATATATCTACATGCCTCTCCTGTCTCCTCTATTCTCATACCTCTCTTCTTTTTTTCTCAATTTTCAGGAACACCGCAGGCTAATACAGAATACAAGGTTATTGTGCAATGTGCAGTAGGCTCCTCTTCACAAATGTTGCAAAATTAAGGCACATTTTGAAATAACGAGTAAAGTACTTTGACAATAATATACAAGGTTCATCTAGTGGCTCTTCTGGTCTTTAGTAAAGGGGGGTAGTTGTAGTTGTTCCACTTAGCTAGGTGCTTTTAATGTTTAAAGCTTTTTTTATTCTCCTTTGCTCAGGAATCTAATTCCTTAATGGAACATAACATGATTCTTAAGCTGATAGATACAGTCTTGAATCACATTGGCTCACGTTCTGTCTTTTGATAAAGCAATCAGAAATATGTCTGTTAGAAGCATGGAAGAGAGAGCGCTTGTAGTTGATCCTTCAAAACCTATTTTTTTTTCCCATGCTTAATGGACTCTGAGCTGTTAGAGTAGTTTCAGTTTATGTGTGTAGTCAGGAAAGCCTAACCCACCTATCTTCATATAGTTTTACAGTTGAGTTTCTGCAAATATCATAGGTGCTCCATTTTAGATGTAAAAATAGATCCTTTTCTAGGAGATGACTGTGAGGGCTGCTTGTCTTTTCATCTTTGGAGGTGGAACAAAAAAAATTCAGAATGTTGCTTTTTTAGCCTACAAACATGAAAATTACGATAATTTATGGTGCAGTGAAATGAAGATGTCAAGTTAGAACCCTGAACATAATATGCTAGGTTTCACTTGCTGCTGAAATGACTGATCTGGCAGTGTCAGAGCTCAGGTAGTTGGGAGTCCTGTCTCTTACTCTGTGTCATGTCACTGTGCAGACTTTCAGGCATGATGTGGTAGTGGGCAGTGTTCTGTCCTTTGCACAAGAGCTTTGAGGTTTTTCAAATACCCATAGAGATTATAAAGACTATCTACAGAGGAGTAATGATGTGATTTTGCGTATGCCCCCTTGCAAAAGAAAAAAAAAAAAAAAAAAAGATGCTCATCAATTAACTGGAAGATTTCAATAATGTTGTCTTCAGACATGCTTACCAAGAGATGTATGTACTTCAGTACCAGCTAGCCAGTATTGACTCTAACTGTGATACTAGTAGTCATATATTGTCTATCTTGAAGTTTCTACATACTGAACTATAGGAAACAATCCTGCATCCTGTTTTGTCATGTAGTAAATACCATCCTGCAGTCTTTGCCAGGTATCTGTACCTTTTTTTCCTCTTCTCTCTATCTCAATCTAGCTACTCTAATTTCACTGCTACTACTTCTCCCTTCTTCTGTTCTTCAACATTTTATTAATCATTGCACATACAATCATAAATTTGAAAGTCATTTCATATGTCACAAAGCCAACTGAAAGTAAGGAAGAACACTTTCAAGGTAAGATCCATAGAAGAGAAAGTGATTGCCCTCGTCTCTGAACGGAAGGAGGAGAAATTAAACCCACCAAAATTTTCCCCTAATGCACGGCTATGGTAAAAGCACTTTCTCTGAAATAGTGAATCAGTATGAATGGGGAAATGATCATGATTCCAATCAAACTAATGGATATTCAAGGTGCAAAATATTTTTCAGTTTACTTCTCTTCCCTTATTGCTAAATTTAAAGAAAATAGAGATGAAGTTGGAAAAAGGAAGTATCTCTGTAGTTGAGATGCAGGCTAAGAACTTGGCTTGAAGCATTATTTGTGTTTCTTCTGATGTATTCTATGTAGAATATGATGTGTTTCTTTTTTTCTCTCAAATTATTAGATAAATAAAAGGGATGAGTGATTATGTCAATGCATGTTTGTATGTATACTTTTTGACTTCTTTTCCATAAGTTGTAAAGTCAAGAATATATAGAGTTTATTTAAAAAAAGCTTATTTCCCCATTCATTTTGAAATCTGTTATGGTAATATAAATATGGGATGAGGAAACCTTACCTTGAGTGTTTGGCTTTCATTATTTCTAGTTTCTCCAGTGTTGGTCCTGAAAAACACTAAAATGTTTAGGTAAACTCTTCTAGAAATTTGCAAGACCTGTTTGACTCTATGTGAGAAAAAAGATTATCCTACTTAAGTGAATTCTATTTTCAGGTAGGAAAAGAGAGTCAGAAGTCAGATTTTAGATGAATTAAAAAAAAAAAAAAAAAAAAGTATAACATTGAAATCCACTGAATCCACAAACAAAGAAATGATTTGTACAGCCAGCATGATATGTATAAAAAGTCAAGGGACTGTGTCAAAATCTTATATCTACAGACTTCCTACTGTAACAACAGGCAAAATGCTTATTGTTGTGTTAGATTACTGAGTGGTGATATTGATTTAATGATATTGATCTAGTCATGCTATTTTGAAGACCCTTAAGTTGATTAATTCAGCTTGATGCTAAAAAAGCCTATCTTGTTCAAACATAAACGTTGATTGGCATTAATGCAGTTACATGTATGTTGAAGTGTCTTGATGAGAAGTGATATGGCACAGATAAGAGATTCTGCTTTGGACATACCACATTCTTTTTATGTCAAAGGTTTAGGGCTTTCATTTAAAGGAGCTGTAATTAATACCAAAAATCTGTGAAAATCTGAGCCAAAACCACAGCAGACTGTATAGCTCAGTTTGTGTACCAAACTTAAAATATACTGAAGGAAAATTGTTCTAGTAGTCTCCACCTGTGCATAAATTTGAAGGCTCCCAAACCTATTACTTAGTCATCAAGTTGTTTCTTGACTGACAAAAAAATAGTTTGGGATATAAGTTACTTACTGTTAGAATATTCCTGCATGCCTGCTTCCTCTAGCTTGCTCTAACAGTGATTTGGTACATTGAAAAGGAATTTCGATTTGTTCACCAAAGCTTTTGCTTCAAAAAATAAGTGTGTATGTATATTTTAGCTTAGATTCAGATTTTACAATGTTGCCTCAAAAGTATTTTTTTCAAGTGGGAGTTCTTGAAAAATAAATAACTTCTATGTATGATGATAAAATGAAACTAAATAAATAGAATAGCTTTTTATTTAGAAATGCAGCCTTTATTTTAACAGCAGCATACTGTGACAAAGGAAATCCACTGCACATTTTTTTCCTCCATTTTCAATGAGAAACCAAAGATATGTTTCAGATGACCGGAAGACAGAGATTTTTGGCCTGACTTCAGCTCTTTAGTGCACAGCAAAGACAGCAATTTAATCATGACTAAGGTAAAGACAGATCTCTGATTGGAATGGTGTTGACCCAGTTCAGTTTCTGCAGTGCAGAAGACTTTCTAGTATTTATCTTGCATGCAGAAAATGCAGTTAGCTAACAGTGTTAAAGACTAATAAATAGCAGTGTTTGTCCTTAAACTGGATGAGCTAAGGCCATTCAGACTATGGTAGTCTTACTAAGGGCATGTAAATTCTTATGTTAGATTCTAACAAGCTTTCTCAGTATGGATTCTTTTTATTTATGTGTCCTTTTATTTCGTTTTTGTTCTTGAATTTATCTTGGGGGCTTTCCAAAACAGGAATGCGTTTTGATTTCTGTTCATTACTCCTTTGCATAAAGCAAAGTGGCATCAAAAAACCCAGCTGTGCTCTTATGTTTTACAGAGGAAGTGAGTGTTTTGCTAAGTGCTGTTTCCTTCAGGGTGTTTTAAGTGGCTTGCAGTCTAGCCATGTTTGTGTGTTGTGATCTCTTACGTAAGAACAGTTGTTCTGAAAAATACTTCTGAATTACATTTTCAACAGATTGCTGTGAAAAGTCCTATAAAAGGACTTTTCATCAGGTATAGGACTCTTAGTCCTATATATGATGCCAAAACCCACACGTAGGAAGATGCTGAACTATAGGGCTACAAAGGAAAAGGGGAAAACCTTCACCAACAGTTTTCATGTATGTCAGTGTCCAAAACTGTATTTCACTTTTCAATGCAGGAACTTCCTTTATTTCCTTCTTTTTTTATCTACATGTAGGCTGTAGGCTGATTGAAGGATTGTCTCATAGAGCTTGACACACCTTAAACATTTTTTTCCATGTTTGGTAGCCAAACCCTTTCAAAAGCATAAAATTGGTAGTCAATACCCTTTCAAAAGCATAAAAGAGCTTCTTCAGAGAGAGAGAGAGAGAGAGATGAAACAGATGGGAAGCAAACAACTTCTAATGTCAGCTGTTTAAAATGGAAAGAAAAAAGCCTATAAACTAATGAAATTTCTGATTATAAATATTTACAAAGCCTTATTAAACAATAACTTGAAAAAGACCCAACCCTGTAATAATAAGGCCATATGCTTAATAAGGAGACTCTTGTAAGACTGCTCTCTCTATGAACAGCTGGATATAAATTGGTCGTTCTGTCTTGTTTGTTAAGAAAAATTAGCACTTAACTAGCAGATAGTTGCTTTGGGAAAAGGAGGTAAATAGCTTTGCTCCCAATATGCAAAGCTCAGAAGTCAATGGATTGTTTGGCTTTTTTTTTAACTGCCAGAGGTGAGATTTACAGAGATAAATTAATACTATACACTGTACTATACTGTACTATAAATTAATGCCAAAGTCTCCCTGAGTGGTTTTCAAAGATCAGATTCTTTCATTCTCCATATTCCAGGTCTGATCTGTAAAACATGCTCTTGTTCTCTCATCTTTATCTGTTCTTCCTTAATGTACAAATTTCAAAAGCTGTACTTTGCCTCCATCCCAGATGAATCTGTCATCTACAAATAGAAAGGAAGAATTAAATCATAATAGGAAAGACCAAGGGAAAATAAAGTGAATTAATTGCTACTTCTGTCTTATCTCCAGGTTGTTCTGGAACAGGGTTGTTCTCCATAGTATATTTATAGTACTTTGTCCAGTTTCATATTTTATTAGATCCTTTATTTCGTGACTACTTTTCTTTTCCATAAAGTAAAATAATATGCTTTCCATTTGGTTTTCTTTGAAAGCTATTGAAAGACCAAATGGTTGCAAAATATGGCAGTATTGCTGGTGCCATAGAGATGCATTTTCCTGCTTCTTTCAGCGACACTAATTTAGTTTGCATAGTTTTTTGGATCTTTTGTTTTGTGTTGTTTTTTTCTTCAACTCTCTGGCTGCACTGTTGATCTGGAGTTTAGGTATGAAACAGTAGCCCACATTAGTGCAGAAATGTCTGCAGGATGCCTAAGTGTTTTTGATCTAGAGGATCACAGCAAGAGACTGAACATCCAAATAACACTTTTCCCATTAGCAACTTTGAAAACTTCCAAAAAATGCTTCGAGAACTGCTAGGTATGTGGTACCTATGTTGGAGTTCTCGTGCCCTTCTATTATGCCATTTGTTCTAACGTGTGCTGCACAGTTAAAGAACTGATAACAGAGGGTCTGCAATCCAAAGCTTTCTTTGATACTTTTGACAGTGCTTGTATTAATGCTTGTATTAATGAAATGCTTGTATTAATGAAATGCTTGTATTAATGAAATGCTTGTATTAATGAAATGCTAAAGAAAGTATTTTCTGTCACTGTATTACTGAGGGTAGCAGATTTACTTTACTCGTTATGGAACCTAAGAAGAATGATGGAGGTTAACAGCTAGTAAAGAAGTTGACCTGTTAACGTATTTAGCAAATAAGAATATTATTGTAGAGGTTTTGCAATTTTGTTCAGTTTTATTTTCAGGACAGTTTAAAATTAGGAAATAACCACAACCTTTTCAAGTGTTATTAGCACTTAGCTTTTCTGACTTTTGTCATAATGAGAAAAACTTTGACTGAGCTTCTCACGTTTTCAGTGTACCCACAGTGTATTGTAGATGGATTGGCTATTCTGTCTTGCAGTTCTCACCTTTAGATTTGGGAGTGCTGTTGTGTCTTAATTTATGTACTATTTAGGTAATAAAAGCACTTTGTAGCCTAGGGAGGCTCTTGTGTATGTAAATAGAGTAACATTCAGACTAGAAGTGTTTTTAGATTACTTGAAAGTCACTTTGCTTTCCCTCCAGAATAATTCATCTTACTCAGAAACCATCCATTTGAATATAGTAAGAGACAAGAATTTGCCTGATCTTTTGGCATTTGGTACAATTCTCTTCTCCAAAAATTGGTGTTTTCCTTCACCAAGATATCTCTGACTGAGGCAGTGTAACAAGAACAGAAGACAGAAGCCTTCTGTTAATTGAATTCTACAACCTTACAGGTATATATGTTATCATAGCTACTACCTAATATACAAGAATATCTTCCGGAGAATTGTAGACATTGGGGAGCAGCTTTCTTCTTTTTTCAAATGCTTCCTCTGTAGTGATAACATGAATGAATGCACTTGTTACCTAGTGGCAACTGATAAGCAGGTGAGGAAACAGCCATGGAAATCTTTCACTTCCTTTGCAACTGTCTAACTGAAAATATTGCTGAGAAACCTAAAACCCCAGCTCTTATCATCATGCCCGAGATGTCTGGATGATTAATTATCTCATTCAGCAAAGATGATAAATGCAAATTACTCAGCTTTTTAATCTGTGATTTGGTGTAATAGAATATGAAGGGCTTTGCTGTCTCAATATTTGTGACAATACTTGTAGCATCTTAAAACAATTTTCCTCAATATTAGATGACTGTATGTAAACAGGAAGATTTAATACTGGGCCTCAAAGGTTTGTGTAGTCTGTGCTCTATCTGTCTATTATTTGCGCTCTATTTACATGGTATTTTCAAGCAATTGTTTGAATCTGGCTTTGTTTCAACTTGTTAGGTCGAGTGTCTACTGGGCGGCCAGTTCTTTTCAACAACTTTGCACAGCTCTGTTTCTGTGAGATGTGATGCGTCCCTTTCTTCAGAAGGATCTGGGAAAAAAAAAATAGGAGAGCGCTAAATAGTTCCTGTGTTTTTATATGTGTAATATTTAGCACTTACAAAGGTGAAGCTGGACTGTGAGTGTTGTTGCTGGAATGAGTCCTTCAATAAAAAGGCTCAGGATGGCACAACGTAGCAACAGAATATATTCTGAACGGTGATTTTGTTTGTTTGTTTGTTTCGGTTTTTGTTTGTTTTTTTTTGTCTTCTGTCTTCTGCAAAAGTTAACTTTCTTAGTACATCAGTCAAGGAACCACCCTGAAAAACTGCCAAAATAGTAATATATATATTCATATATATATATAAAAATATATATGTAGATACAATATCTTTAACAGAATTTACTTCATCAGTTATTCTGATAAGGCAGGAGTTATTCTTCATCAGTTATTCTGATAAGTCAGGAGTGATATTAGAGTATCACTCCTGACTAAAAAGCCATATTATCTTTAGTTTGTACTTAAAACTTTTTTGTGTTTCATATAAAGATTGGGCTAGATGATCTCCCTAGTTCACTGCCCTCCTGAATTATACCATAAGCCCAAGCTACATCACAAGATAATGCAAACGCTTCATCCGTTTATATTTTGGATTCATAGATGTATAAAAGTATTTTTTTTCTTCTCAGTTGCCCTAGACTTTTTTTCACAGGCTGTAAGAACTTATAGGAAGGTATAGATCTTTGGAGTCAAATGAAATCTGTAATCAGCTGGTTACAGAACAAGCCTCTGTCGTAGCTGAGCAAGCTGTCTTTTGCAAATGGCCTACACTACTGTGAGTCACTTGCATTCAGTGAGTTGAACATCTGTTGCTAGTATTCATCCCAGTTATCCATTTGACAACACTGACTTCAAAGAATGCATTCTATTTTGCCACTGCAAAAGGCCAGGACCCCCCACCTGTGATCTGCTATTGTAGCTCTTGCATTGAGTAGGACCTTGTCAAACCACAGTGTTTTGATGCTTTGCAGTCATCTGCCAAACTCTGCAGTGTTAGCAGAGGTTTAGCTGAGGGTCATTTGCTTTCAAACACTGTATTCCAAGACTCTCATACAAATGTAGAGGAGGAGGAAAGTCAGAAGCAGTAGAAGCTTGCGAAAGCATATTTCTAAAGTCTGGGGGGAAAAAAAAAAGAACAGTTGGAACAAATGTACAATAAATAGCTAGTAATGAGCAACAGCTACATTTCTGTAAGTGTATGACCATTTCATTGGTACACAAGAAGATGTAACCACTTTAAAAGTATTTATCCAAGTGGTCCCAGGTGAAGAGTAAACACACAGTGCATAATGGCCAGAGACCAGTCCTGCAGGTTTAGGATAGCGTTGGGATCACAGACTTGGTAGGATAGCTCAGTGACTAGAGTGCTGCCATGGATGATGGCTTATAGCAAGGACATGCTGAGAAGATATGTAGGAAAAGCTCTGCATCATAATTTGAGGGTAAACCAAAGTGGGTGACATTCTTGTGTATGACATCCAATAACACATAATAAAACAATATAATAACTTGGAAAGTAACTGGGTTACAAAAAAATACTCCAAAATGAGTAGCCACACCAATGATAGAAATTGGCTCCTTAAATTATTATTACTTTACTAAAGACAAGATGTTCTGTGAACTCTCAGAAAGGTAATTTCTCTTTTATTTGCAGGAATCAGAGGAAGTTGTGACTCTGCATTCATTATGGCCATATAGATAGCTCATTAGCAAGCAAAATCACACTTTTTTTCTATGTATCAGGATTTCTTTTCTCTTTTAATTGCAAAAGATAGATACAGATAAATACAGATCCAAGAATGCCTGAAAATACAGTAAGGCTCTAACTCTGCAAGATTAAGTTCATTTAATTTTAAGCATCTCCTTATCTTGCTTGACAACTGATAGCCCATGAATTACTGTTTTGAAGAACACCTAGCTACATTATTGCTATAATGTATTCCTCTCAAAAACTATGATTTGTGCTGTATTTACCCGTGACAACTGTAACCCCTTGATATGATCAAATGCATCTTTTCAATATGCAGGTTTCATGCTACATATGATAGTGAATGAATGATTTCCTCTCAGTGTCATTTTTGTTACAGATTTATTCATGGTGAAGCTGGCAAAGCAGCTGAGGAACAGCCAGGGGACAGGGAAAAAAGGATGGGAAAACAGCTCTAGAAATATCAGGTTCTAAACATGTACATGTATTCTTCAGGTGACTGAGAACGTTTTGGCCTTTAGCAGCACTGTCAAAGGTAGTGGTTGATCTGCATAAGAAAATGTTTTTTTCTAGCATTGTTTTTTCAAGATATTGAGAAATTATTTCATCACTTTTTGAACTGTTCTGCATATCCTCACACTGAATAGTTAATGTTGTGATATTAAATGTCTGATGGCTCGGAAGTAAAAGTTCCCAGAATTTCAATTATTATGAGATATGCCCTTTAGTCTTCATTTTTAGAGTACCCTCCTAAAGTTATACCTTACAGTTATTATATGCACCTATCTTATAGGTATTATATGCAAAAAAAAAGGTCCTTTTTTTGCTCCTGTTAGCTTAGGCACATTAAGTTTGCTTTGGAAAGGGACGGTGGGTTTAATGGGGAAATTAAATGATTTTTCAAAACACTGATACTGAATAGTGTAATGCTTAAGGGGCAAACCTCAGATAGCAACTCTCAGACTTTAGGGGAAAGATAAACTATCCTTGTTGAAAATCCAAGATGTTGAAATGGATGGTTTAAATAATTAAAAAAAAATGAAAAAAGAGGAAATCTTTGAATAATTTTGAGTATTTTGTTTGAATAACAAAAAAAAATTAAAATATCCAAATTTTCTTTTTCAGGAGTTATTTCAATTATTTATATTCATATAGGTGAATGAATCTGAATTACTTCCCAAAATGTCAGACATTTGCATAGTACCAAAATAAGGAAAGCATATATTGTCTGTAAGATTTAGCTTTATTTTACAGCTGTTACATGAATAACCATATGGATTCCATTAATATCATACAATTAAAGCAGCTCATATTTTGCTCTTGGGCTGAATACCTGTTTTAAATGCCTGGTATTTCACTATGTGAGGTAGATTTTTTTGTTTGATTTTTATTTTCATGAAGTGCTACTGCTTGCATGGTTTGGAGCTGTGTGTCTGACAATCAGGAAACTTTTTTAGTTTTAGAGATAACGTTCCCAAAAGCGGAATCTGAACTGAACCTTTTTCTGCACTTACTGGGAACAATGTTGCTTGGTAACCTTCAGTTTCCAGGTATTTCTGACTTGGCTATAAATAACTGTAACTTATTTTGTATATATTTCAGCACTTTAGATTTCAGTCCATACTGGAAATAAATAGCAGAGGAGCAAATAAAAAAATATATTTAAAAAATAAACAGCTTTATTTTTCTATCTCCTTGCTTTGCTTTCTCCTTAGAGAATAAAGCTTGTTTTGAGTGCAGGCATTGTTATATTACAATATTAAACATTTATGGAAAACTTGTGGAAAAGTCACAGTTTGAAAAGAGTTTTAGATAACCTGATTGCCCCATTCCCCGAGTCAGTTGGCCCTAGGAGTTTCAGGGTCCATCAGAAGGTATAACCTTAAAATAGTCCAGATTAGGGTTCCTATAATTATACTCTTTTCCCTTCTCCAAGTCTAGTCTTGCTGCCTTTTCTGAGCAGATCTTGGTATTTGTGTGATTGGTGGGGTCTATAAAAGAGCTGAGCCAGGGAAAAATTAGTGGCTCCTTCGGAGAAGACACTGGGTGTTACTGCTGGCTTTTTCTTGCTCTGCCACCAGTGTTGGTGCCAAGGAGTGGGTTGGGTTTTGTGACTCTACATGATGGCTCCAAAATGGGTCACGTGCCACCCCCTCCAGCTGTATTGCAAATTATTTAAGTGTTATCATTAAAAATGTTTGCAAGTTAATAAGAGACATGGATTCTGGATACATGGATTCAGCAAACAGCCATGGCATTGAGATACTCCGACTCACAAAACAAAAAAGTTTTTAATCTTATTTTATTTTGTGATAAACTCCTATTTACAGAGCTGCAAAAGGGACTTAAACTTGGGAAAGGTCTTCCATGTAACAGCTTTTTGAATGACACCCTTTATTTCTCTGGGGCCAGTGGATCACTTTTCAAAGACAGAGGCTCACTGGCAGTCTCAGCTCTACAGTTAACTCTTCCTGGCCACATGGTCCCACATTCTTCATGGCTTGATGGATGGCCCAGTATATTCCACATTCCACATAAACCAGTGATGAAAAGGGAAAACATGTGGGTGCTTTGCTATGTACTGAGGCTTGTATGGTTCCTGGCTAGAAAACTAATACCTTCACTACTGGAGAGCACCAGTCATTTTGCTATGGCTTATAAACCAGGAAAGTGAATCTCATTAAAGATTTGTCCTGCAGATGAATAAAAATCTTGTCTCTTATTATAAGTGACATCTATGAAATGCAGCTCTGCTTCCTACCAGGGCAAGGAAAAGTCTTACTCAATACTAATTCATCAATTCCATCCTGTCCAGTGACTCACAGTGATGAATTGCTTGTTCTTCTTCTGCTGTGAATGTAGCACATCTTCCTTGAGCAGTATTTTAATCTAAGTGTGGATTTAGTTTTCCCATCATTTTTTTCTGCTCTGAAGAATATTTTTCTGAGTTATAGCAAAGAAACTTACTTTTTTTCCAGAAGACTTTAACTGAATTTAACTGGGCGGCTTTAAAGACCTTACACAAATGGCTGTTTCATGTCCTATTCCAGCTATTCTTTCTGACAGTCCATGCCACACAAGAATTATTTCTTCTTTAAAAACTCAGGGCCAGGTGCAACATGAAAACACCTTTATAACCTGATTCTGAAGGCACTTGCATTGGTGCCGGAAGATTTTAAGCTCTGACTGGAGTCAGTGGGAATTTGATCCACTTCTTTCTGCCAAAGCCATCGCTCCATGCAAAGCTATTAGAAAGGAGAGCTGATTTTCCCCTAAACTGTGGATTTGGTAAATGAAGAGTCACTTTCATTGTATTAGTATTCTCTCTAGAAATTAGTATTTCTAGAGAGAAGTTTGATGGGGTTTTTTTTGAGAATGCCAAACAAGCATTTCTCTTACACAAAAGTAAACAGTATTTTGGCTAGTTAGGACCATTTGAAAGGAAGAGAAAAATTGAAGTCAGTTAAAAAGCATAGAAAAGCACAGTTCTGCAGGTTATTCTTTACAATGACCCCAAAAGGCCAGCTTTTAAACTTACGTGTCAATGTTATTCAGTGAGAGTTGCAGAGTTTGACTTTTTGACAGCCTAGGAAAATTATCTTACATATGGGAGTGGTTCATCTTCAGAGAAAAAATGTCCTCAGCCTTAGAAGTGAAGCACACAGGTGGGGTTTCCTTTGTGGTCACGTATCTTGTTTCCTTGATTTAAAAATAACAAGCAGTAAGAGATTCTGTTGTAGCCACCAACTTATCCTCAAGTTCAGGCAATTTGGCTGTTCTTCATAAGCCATAAATATATTGAATTGCACCAGCATCAGCTGAGTGGTGGCTTGCAAGCATGTTCCCCCTCAGAAAGGCTGGAGAGCTGAGCAGAAATTGAATGCGAGGGTTAATCAGGAACAAAAGAATAAGTATCTGGGTTCTGTTTTCTATTTTGTCCTGTTGTAACCTTCACTGACCTATAACTGGTGCTGTTTCATTTCCCATTCTGCAGTGATTTCTCTGCATTTCAGATGGCTTGGCAGAGTGTCTCCATGCTTAAATAGAGTCCTAGGGATATTTGTGTTTAAAAGTGGAACTCTTTCCCAGCCTCCCCCGTTTCCTTCCCAACACTCTAACCGCTGCTCTTGCTCCCCAGAGTCCTCTCATGGAAGGGACGTCCCCTTCTGCATAAGTGGCATTTACTAGAAACTGGTTTTCCTCTTCCAGATGGGCTCTGGCCTATCTTTAAACAGTGGGGCTTTAGCAATGACATCTTAATTTTCCATTCATCTTTTTGGCACGTGCATCTTCCCTAATGAATATTTTTCCTGGTGTGTGTAAGGTGACACTGAGCCTGTTCTGAGGAAAAAAAAAAAACCTATGCACGCGCCTGTGTGTGTGTATACACATATACATACATATAAAACTTCAAAAACACATGCCCTTCTGTAAAACATCCTAGGGCAGTTATATGACATGGATGTAATGATGTTTTTGAAAATTAAATGGTCTAATTAAAGTCTTTCTCCAGTTATCAATCAGCTGACTTGCACCAGAATTTAGAAATGTATCTATATCATATCTATATTTTTCAGCTTGCATACCAGAAAAAAATATGAGAACAGTGTTTTTGAAAACTGATCCTGTTTATGCAAATACATATACTGCCAGAGGAGATAACAGTCTTCTGATAAGAACTAAGTGAAACCAAGCAATCAGTACAATAGAAACCAGTAACACTTAGAATCCAGTGATTCTAAGCAAATTTTCCTAAGCAAATTTTTCAAAGCAGTTGCTCCATTTCTAGCCACTGAGCCATGACTCTGCAGGGGGATCAGGACAAGTTTGTGAAATACAGTTCATGACGCTGCTACAGACTAAAAATCACGGACTAAACGAAAGCACTTACCATCTATTTCTCTTTGAAATTGTTTAATTAAATTTCATAACTAGACTATCGCTTAGCAGGATTAAGCTCTGTCTCTTAGCCAATGCATAGACAGTAGCTCTGTTTCTGCTTGGCTGAAAATTTGTATGTCCCAAATCTTGCCTTGTTTACTTTTCTAATGCACTTAGTCAATTAATACAAAATAACGTGTCACTTCGAACCTTGCCTTTCATAAGAGATTAGCAGTACTGATGACATTGCAGTTTTTGCTGCAATGAACCATCTGTTTTCTGTCTCTGCAGGAAAATTAGTTCATAATATGCCTTCAGTAAGATATTAAAGGACGTTTAAGTTGTATGTGCGCGATCTTAAACAGAATAATTTTCTTTTTATATTTATGTGAAAAAATATAAGAAGCTAGGGTGTACTTGTAACTGGATCAGGCTGCATTTTCTTCACAAACACAATTTTCTTCAAATCATAAAGCTAAATCAAAGTGATACAAAAAGTAGCTAGAACAGTTAAATGCATGAAGTTTTAGAGAGGATAAAAGTACCAGACTAGAAATAAGGCACATGGATAGCTCTGCTGCTGATACTTGTAACTTTGGTCAAGCATTTCTTCTCTGTGTGACTCAATTTCCTCATGGATAGGCTGCAAATGAAGATACCAACCTCCTTTTCTGCGTGCGTGAAAGAAAAAGAATTCCACACAACTATTGAGCTGCCTGTGCAAGAAGCCAAGGCACCTCCTCAGGGTTCTGCTCTGGGGGTGCCTAAAAGCTCCTTTCTGGTGCCCCAGATATTTTTCTGGGTCTAGATCCTGTTTCTCCTCTGCTGCCCTCACTAGTAAAACCCTCTGCTGGTTTTACGTCATCTGTAATTATTTCATGAGGAAGTTGCTTATTCATTCTGAGATGTTTGTTCCTTCGTTACCTACTAAGAACTTGTGACTCTGAAAATAATTTAATCCTAAACACATCTTCTCACCTCCCCTGCTTTTGTGCTAACAGCTTCAGAGGATCCTCAGCCTCACTGACATCTCACTGCTGCAGCTGCTGAATCACAGGATGGTTGAGGCTGGAAGGGACATCTAGAGATCATCTAGTCCAAGCCTCCCTGTCCCTGACACCCAGAACACGGGGCACAGGGCGGCATCCAGGCGGATGTTGAAGACATCCAGAGAAGGAGACTCCACAAGCTCCCTGGGCAGCCTGTTGCAGGGCTCTATCACCCTCACAGGAAAGAAGTTCTTCCTCCTATGGAGATAGGGGACCAGAATATCCAAACAAATATGCAGTTTTCTTTACACTAGCTCCTAGGGGTTCTAGCTGAGGCAGAAGACCTCCAGCTGAAGCTAAGCATTACCCTTATGCTGTTTTTGCAGTCTAGCATGGCAAATCAAATCATATGAGGAGAGAGTATGCTAGAAACAATTAATGAGCAGGCTGAGACACAGAAAAAAAAAAAAAAGATTTGGCAAGGATAGAGCTGGGAACTGACAGGAGTGCCTGGAACTACCTTTGATTTCCTGAAGACCAGCGCAGCGCAGTACCTACTCACTGGCTTTTGCCTTAGTCCATTTTGCAGTGTTTGGTCCTGCTCAGTTATTTGATTTTTCCTCCTAAGAGTAGAGCTGGATACATAAAGAAAGCAGTGTGTTACAAGGTCTTTCTGAATGAAGACTTACTTCTGGTTCCTGCATGTATGAGTCAAGGGGGACAGTTTGCCCTTTGCAGTTTCCTTATGCACCTTTTCTTTTTTTTTCCTCTTTATTTTTTAAGCCTCCATTTTGTATCTCTATTTGATTAAATTCTCCAAAGGTTGGTGTTTCCTCTTCATCTAACACAAGATGCTGCTTTGTGAATGAGCAGAGGACAGGAATATAGCAAAGAAGAAATACACAGAATAGAGAGCCCAGAGAGCCACAGCCAACTTTCTAATGAGAGTTCTAGCACGTTCACACTCACTTATCTCCTGGCTTTGCTCTGCTGCTTTCATGGCGCATATTATATTCATAATATATTCTCTGCATCGGTTTCCAATCAAGTCATCCACTGAAATCTGTCGCCAATGAACCCCTGATTAGCTCACAGACATGCTTGAAGACGTTGATGCCAAGTGCTGGGTTTTTTTTCATGGTAATAATTGATTCTCCGAGATAGAATCTGTCTGTAGTGACAAGTCTTACTCTGCTGTGCAGTCATAGTGCAGTCACAGCCTCTTGCTGTGGCTGAACTCCTCTTTCCTGTTGTGCTCCTGAGGATCGCAACACCCATGTTTGTAAATCAGACCTCTGAGACTATTTTGAATTACAGCTGTCTGGTTTTCTGTTTTAGTCACACGAGAGCAGAAGAGAGTTTTGTTGAAGCTTTGTTGCTCCAGAGGATGAGGGGGAAAGACTCTGCCCCTAACTTTTTGCTAGAAGTGCATTATTTTTAGAATACTGCTGTTAATAAATTGCTATACCATTCTCATATCCCATATAACTTCTGTGTCACAGTCCCCCTCTCCAGTGCAGGGTGAAGTACACATAACACAGATGTCTGGAGGCCTTTCCTGTAACTTCTGAGTCCTATGCTCAGATTAATACATTGCCTTTCTGGATCATATCAAATGTTATTAAAAGGCATTTCTCTGATTCTTAAAATTGCTAATGGACTGGGCTTGAGCTCTCTTATAGTTTTCCACTGCTTTGATAACCAAAAATCACTGTATTGACCAGAAGCCAGAGCAACATTTTTTCAGAGAGAGAGGTTTGGAGGACTGCAGGTCTTCAAAGTCCATGGTCTGTGGTTCAAAAGCCAAGAACAATCAAAAGAATTTCAGCTGTTTGAAGAACTGCAGCCCATCTAGCTACTGCTTATTCTTTGACAGTAAGAAAAAAATAGTGACTTGTAATAAAGCTTATCTATTTAAATCTTTATCTGCCTGCAAGAGGGGAGAAGCTAAAAAAAATATTTACACTAGCTGCCAGAATTACAATCTTGTGAAACGTTCACATAACCAAGTGATGCATCACTCAAATATGTAAATAAGTTTTCCATGTGGAGCTCTTTGCTTCAGAGGAGGCATTTTTGCTTAAATAAGCACAGAACATCTCTATTATTGCAGCTTCATGGAGCTTGTCCCTTCAGGTTTTCAGTCCAAAAAGCTGTGCAGTCCTGGCCAGGCTCTCTGATGATCTAGCAAATCTCTTCAGCTACAGACACTACTTGCCTACCTTTCTTAATACTCTTCTCCCAGCTGGGAGGCCTCTGATAAAATCTGCTGTTGTCTTTTAAAAAGAATGCAACACAGTACAACACTTGTATTTTTTTCAGGGAAGTGGCTGAGGACATCTGGGTTGTGCACAGTGAAGATGATTTTCAAATGCAGTATTAATGGGAGTAAATTGTAACATTTCTGCCTTTGACTTTCTTTGAAGTTGGTGCAGTCGCAGTATGGAAGTACTGGTTCCTTTTCTTACCACAAATACCATCTGAGCTGACCTTCGAAATGTCATTTCCTCCCTACTTACCAGCAGTTCCCTTCCTAACAGGCATCAATGGCATTTTTTTTTCATTATTTTTTATAACTCTTCCATCTCTCCATTGTCTTTCAAATTTTGCAATTTGAAGATCTTCAAGGTCTGAGTTTTGATGACAGCACCAAGACCTACAATCAAGAGGAAGAATTAAAATTTCAAGTTGATTATTAAGTTTCAGGAGATTTTAGAAACAAATTCAGTGCAGAGAGCATACTCAGGAAGCACAAAAAAGAGGGAGGAAACTTCAGAGCAACCAATGAACAGAAAATAGATGAAACGAGGATTTAAATACTTTTAAATTTCTTCAGTTTAATGTACATAAAAGTATCAAATCCTAAGGCACACTTTCCTGACAATAAGCATGTTATTAAGAAGCATGGCTGTGAGGACACAAAGAATACATATGCTCAATGGCATTTAGTCAGCCTTATTCCCAAGATAACTTACTTCCAGTACCGTCTCAAACAAGGGCCATTGCAAATCACACATACAGGTACACACAAAGAAACTAATAAGACAGAAATAAATATTATTTCAGGCCACAAAATCAGAACAAATTTCACATGCAGATGGTCTTCGTTAAGTCTGTCTGTCTTTCAGTGCCTATCAGCATGGCTGTGTTATCTTTCTGAGTTACTTTGACAAGAGCTGATGTATGGATGGCTGTTTTACTTCAGTTCTTGATAGAAGTTTTCAGATATTAGGACTGTTTTGGAACAGTTCTAAGTGATGTAAGATTTAGAGTCTGTTCTCTGAAGTTTTAAGAGATTAGCAAGTAAGACTAGCTATTCTGATATCTTCTTTAAAGATTATAGTAGCTGAAGGAAAATCAGTCATAAAAGAGAACTGAATTTGGTTTCTTATCACATTGTGTTTGTTTAAGGAGTGATTTTCAGAAAATTGTCAGAGCCAACCTAATGACATGCATTTCAACAGTGAAAAAGGGCCACAGTCAAAGGGTAATAAACACAGACTCCTGAGTGTGATACCTTTGCATTTGTGTAACATGTAAGCCTCTTTCACTGTCTGGAGAGAAAGGAGATCAGCATTCAGTAAAACAGAAAAATTGTCTATGACTGCATTTACATTAATTATTATCTTTTAAAATCTTTCTCTAATATTCCTTCTCTGTGTTGCCTTGCTGGTGTTCTACGTTTACTTTCTAATCTCAGTTATTAGTCTCCCTGCCCTAGAGGGAAGTCACTTCATTCAGCCAATGAGGTAAATTCTGTAGGTGATTACAAAGAAGAATTATAATGAATAATGTTAGTGTTAATCACTGTATTCTTGAATTAGTTTTATAAGATACTTTCTGGGAGAAGGAGAATCAATTATGTGACAAACCCAGTCAGAAACTTCTATAACTCTGCAAATGCCTGAAGAGTGGCTGATTTGCTCCCTGCTGACTGGAGTCTTTTATTTTCCCCTAAGAATGCCTTTCTCTTCCTTCTAACATTAATGTCTGCTTAGGTGTACTAGAATACTACATGAAATTATGCTCTCTCTCCAACTTGAGTCATACAGATGCATTGAATCCAGTGGTAAATGGACTATAAAAACTATAAAACTCAAACTATAAAAAAAAAAAAAAAAGTGGTCTTAAACCACTATGAAGAAGGGAAAACTCAGTATGCCTATCACTATATATTCTTTTTCTATGGTGCTGCTCCACTAATACAAGCTCCTCCCCTGACCCTACTCTTGGGATAACTTAATCATGCTCTATCTTCTTATGATAAGTAATTATACAACCATATTTCCAGGAAAGCAAGAATGGTGGGGAGAGGTAGCATCTTTTATTAGCCTCACTGATATATCTGGAAAAAAATCAGACATGCCATGAAGTTCAGAGTCTATGGATTGCTCTTAGCTTAAAAGTTTTTCCTGCCTCATCTGGAGAAGGATGCTAGCTCTGCTCCAAGCTTCACTTTGGCCAGACAACTTTGCTACAACAGCAATACTATTACAGAAACACAGAGAGAATCATACTTTCCTTCACAAATTTCCATAGGCCAAAAGAGTGATTAATGTGTGCTCCATGAAATGCTGGGAGGAAAGAGATTTTTTTTTTTTTAATATATCAATGGGCAACAGTTTCTGTCCAGATGGTGTCTGGTGCTCTCCTTTGCTAACTGCAATCTTTCTTGCTTCACCTCAGTTGAGATATCTCAGTGCTAAAGATGGGCAATGAATTCTTCCACTCACATGTTAATGCTGCTCCCACACAAGCCACCATCAGATAGACTTCTGTTGTGTTTAAACTAACATCTCAGGCATGCATTTCATAATGGTATCAGTTTCACAACATGCATAAAATAACTTTTATTTCCTAGACATCTATATGCCAAACTCCCAAATACTACTCCTTTTAAATTCCTGATTTGCAAAGTCTCATTAGGTGGAGGAAAATAAATAAATAGATAGACAGATAGATAGATAGATAAATAGATAAATAGATAAATAGATAAATAGATAAAGTTAAATCATTTAGCTGTCTTAATTCTATGCTGCTGTGTAGAATGTTCCATAGAATTCAACAGGTCATTTTCAGGGGCAATGCAGTGCCTAGGTGTAAAGTAAGGGACAGTTTTTGACCCCAAATTTAGTGCTCGGTTTAACAGAAATAAATGCCTGAGTGGATTTTTCTTTGTGCTTAACTTTTGCATCTTGAATAATTTACCTTATATATTGGAAAGAAACAGTATACAGGCTAAAAATAATAGAATAGAATTCTAGAATAAGGTTAGAAAAAAAGAACAGTTTGCCCAAGGTCAAATGGCCTATTGGAACTGGGACAGAACTCCCTCATCTCAGCTCAGGCCTTATTTACCAGGTGCTGTCCATGAACTACCTCTCACCTTCGTATTTTCTATCAGTGATTTACCATAGCTTTACAAAATTGATGTCATGTGGTGAGGTCAGGGTGAGAATATCTCAAGCGTGGAATACAGTATTGTATATTTTTCTTATTCTTACTATAAAATTGAAGAATAGTGTTTGAGCTTCAACTTGTATTTATTCACAACAGGATGATGTAATATATTAAATTGCCAATATTTATAATAATGCACTTTTGTAGTTCCACTTAGACCAGGAATCCAAGAATATTTAACAAATCTGTTGACTGGTTATAGTTAACTGCTATTTTTTCTAGGGCATACGACCATTATTTGTAATTTTCATTTAAACACCGGCAGCTTCCTATCTAAGACAGGGTAACATTCTGATTTCACTAACTTTCTATTTGCACAAAAATCTGTAGGTGTATAAAGTGCTCACAGTATTTGGGCTTTACCTAGTTACAGTTATGCTGTTGGAAAAGAAGTGTGACATAGTTAAAAATGTTTTTGGCCAGTGCTATACCAGCATATACATACATACAGCTAGTTGGTGTTTGGATCTGTATGGTTATAACTATTCACGCCAAAGTGTTTTTCTAGCAAAGACACACTAAAAAAACACACATCCAAGCACAAGATCATGTAAGGCTATATTTGGCCTAATGCATATGTGGACCTAATGCAATTCACTTACTAAGCACTCAAAAATCACAGAGTTAAGGATGTTAACATCCCTTCTGGATTGCTAGCTTCTCTTCAGTGCATTCTTCATGTGTTCTACAGTCTTAGTAACAGTAATGCAGAATGGCTTATTCTTAGGAACATGAGTTTTTATGATGAGAGATTCTTATTTCTTGGAATTTATTCTTCAGTATAAACATTCATGGTTTTTTTTGTTGTTGTTGTTGTTGTTGTTTTGTTCGTATTTTCAGGGGAAAAGAAAGTAACATCTATGAATAATAAATTCTTTGGCTGACGCTCTTTTCATCCCAAACTGAGGAGCTTTTTGGCTGATTGGCCACCATTTCTGTTTTTAAAGTTAAAAGTGTCTTATAATTGTGCCAAGTTAAGGCAGAGACATAGCCCAAATGAAGACTATCTCTAGGCAGAGTCTTCTGCTTTGGGGACCAAAACTTAAAATGCGATAATCTCTGAGTACTACTTGGATACCATTTTGTGGCAGCTTTATAACATATGACTCAGCACATGTAATTAATTCCTACAGCATTTCACTCTTCGACAAGTTTCACAACAAATGGGAATTCACAATAATGGTGAAATAATTTTATTTCCAAAATGGCAGAATGAGTTCATGTACAACAGTTTTGCTGGGCCTATAGCAACATATTTATTTCTGTGCTTACAAAAAAAAAGATCCAGTAAAGATCAATGTCTTCCACTTCAAGCAAAGAAAGAATAGTGAGATTCAACAACGTACACGTGTATAGATATGAATAAAGTTAATTATACACTTATCTGTGTAAAATTCTCTATGATTTGTTAAACAAGGAGAACTGGAAAATCTATTAGCCTAATAATAGCTCAATGCGAGAAGATTATCAAAGTTCTAGGATAGTCTTCACAAAATTATATTCATGAATTGAAGGTAACTATCCATATTGCTTTTGGAGGTTGATTCATTAAATATGACAATCACAGTGCTGCATCAGAATAAAGATTAATTAAGGTAATTGGTTTTGCACTGCCAGTGGCTGATGCTTAGAAATGAGCATAAACATATGGTTTCGTAATACAACTTGAGTTAAGGTAACAGCTCAATACTGCCAAAAAGAAAAGGTCCTGCTTGTCGTTCAGCTTCCATCCCATCCCCCAGCTCCTAATTCATAAACCACAACTTGCCCATGCATTTTTGGTGCTCATCCAATCACTCCTTTCTTTTTTTTTTTTTATCTTTTAATAAGTTCATGCTTCTTTTTGTCTCTCATATTTTGCTTCATGAAACACACCTGCATCATATTTTCAAACTTCGTGTCTCATTCAGGAGTATAAAAATTCTTCTGTCAGTTTCAACATCTATGAAAAATATATGTTCATATACTCAGCTACTCATTGATTCCTACAATTGGAGAATTAATGAAGAGGTTTATTAATGTGCTTCTTGCCCTAACAGTTGAAGAACTGGCAATACGGGAAAAAGAATCAATTATAAATATGATCAGGACTTGTAGCTTTATTATTTATGTTGCAAGTGATTTACCAGAGTAATGCTACATCTAACAGTTATTTTGCTTCTGTGCCATTTCTTTGACTCTGTGGCTAGTTTGGTGGTTTCTTGAAGGAAATGCTAGTTTCAGTTCAATTTCTGGTATCAGGCAGGTATCCACCTTGCACAACCAACTACCATGACTGATTAACATCCTTACCTCTGATATCTCTAAAAACATTAAATTCTTGCTGTTCTTTCATACTGAAAATTGATCATTCTATGAGCATACTTGAAAGCTTACGTACATATTCTGTGGATTTTTCTGATACCATTTAATGTCTCTTTTTCCATTAATTTTATGAGTAGAGTGGTCAAGTCTTTGTTTTCTCAGATAAAAGCAACTCTTGGTACACGGCAATATACCTTGGCACAGCAATATACCTTGGTATATTAACTCCAATCTGAGAGGTCCCAACTCAGAATGAAGAGAGTTTCCGTTGCTACCAGAAATCTCCAGTAAACTGCAGTTCCCTTTATCAAAAATAATCAGTTTCATTTGATTGGCTTTAATTAAGGTTACATCCAAAAACATCATTGTTTCAGCTAGACTTTGCTGTTCAGAATACAAAATTTAATCACTAATCAGTGTTAGGAATGTTCTGCCTCCCTTGGCCTTTCGCCCCAAGAGACTATTCAAAAGGCATGTCACAATATGCTTCCTCTGGCAATGAACATTTTTCAAACACTGAATAAAAAAAGGGCAAGTGTGCATGTATGCACATTTTTATGCAAGTGGCTTCCAACAGCCTTGATCTCCAGTCAGCTGTTTTCTCTGTTCCTCTCTCTCAGATCTAGCAGCAGATGGGTTATTCTGAAAATCAAGAATTTGATGAGTGGAATGGCAATGTCCCTAAATCATTGTTTTCCTGCAGTCTGCTCTGCTGTTTGGGGACCATGAGATGTGCCTACTTGACACCTTATTTTCAAGAGGTAGAATCAACCAATTTATTTTCCATTGGCATCTGACAAACTCTAGTTTCTCTCCCTTTCCTGCCTTCCCCTGCAGACAACATTTATGCCTAATTTCCCTTTCCTCTTTGTTTCCCATCACCCTTGAAGTGGGAATAGACACATTTCCTTGTGGAAGAGCTGAGATGTTTTAAAAATAAAATTTTGTTTAACTGTGAAGGGGGATTGGAAAGGAAACAAAGTGCGCTGATCTCAGCTTTGGTACTTGTTTTGAGATTTAGCCTAAAGGAAGGCAACTCTTCACCTATCACTTCAAGAAAGCATCACAGTCAGAGTGTGGGACCACAGTGTCTCCTGAAATTGCCCATTACGTATTGATTACTGCCTTCCGTCTTTTAGCAAGGCATGACCAGCTTGTTATAGGGAGGCCACGCTTGTGAGTTGTAGAAGGGGTATGATACAAAAGTAGACACAAAAGAAGATTAGTATAAAGGCATACATTTACATTCAGAATAGACCTGATAGAGCACAGTTTGAGCAGGGCTCACATTAAGTACACTTTAATGGTGCAATTATCCCAAATGCTGCCTCAACTTTATCCACAGATCTCCTACTATCTACATAGAAAAACTTTTATGCACTGGCTTGGAGGCAGTTCTTCTCCAGGAAGGTGTTCCAGGTCAGTGCTATCTGAAAACTGATTAGGAAGCAATGGGGCTATGAGGCTCTAATGGCCTTCCTATAATTCCTCCAGAAAGACAGATAACTTTTCCACCAATTAATAAGCTATATATCTACCTCCAGGATTGCAGCAGCAACCTTCAGAGACTGAAAGGGTTGCTATTCAGGTAGGATCCTGCAAAAAAGGTGGGTTTCTTGCTTGTGTTATATTAATGAGAGTGCCTAGTATCTCTATCATTTATTGTAGATTTCACTTGGAGTTGCTGAATCCTTTCTAAAGCTACTCCATTGTTTTCCACAGCATGTAATTTATTCTTTAAATCCAGACAATAATTGTTATATTAGCAAAGAAATCTTAAAAATAAAGAAGAACTGCATTTATCTGTAATAAACTGTAAGCAATTACTCAATGAGAGCTACCTTTTCCTGGTAGTCTATAAAACCTGAATTATGGAATTTGTTTCCCAGTCAGAAAAAAAGTGCTGCAGAGGTACAGCACTAGCACACCTGTGCCCTGCTACAGTCCATGATTCTGAGAAATCATAAAAGAGAAATGGAATTATGTTTCCTGAGATTCAATGACTTTTCCTAACAAGACAAGTTTAATCTAATTGTAACTGCACTGACAAAGATGGTTATAAAATATCTGGCAAAATTTTAACAATAAGGATAACAAAACGTAGTAATAATTTTCCTGTGGAGGTTATGTGGTGTTTATTGTCTGTGTGCATGTGTTTTGTCTTTGTTTGTTTGTGTTTGTTTTTGATTAGTAATATCTTACATTTTGATAAAACATGCCAGTATTGCTATACAGTACAGTAGATCCTGCCTTCAAGGAGATAAATACTAGTTGCTTTAATCAGGTTCCTCCCAGCTCTAATACTTTACATTTCCACACTGTCCCAAGGAAAAAGCTTGCCCTTGTTTGACACCCGGAGAACAAATGGCCACGGTGCTTGTTGTTAGTCTATAGGTGTAACACCTTGTGTGTGCCTGTGTATGCAGGCACGGGGAAGCGAATGCTGCTTCTGCTTTGCCCATTGCTGTGGCTGACAGACCCAGCATAACCCTGCCCCTAGCAATTGTCTGAAGCTGGGCTGAGCGTGGAGGGGAAGCCCTTGGCAGATGTTCAGCAGACCAGGCTGCTAGGAAGGCAGATGTTTTGTGCGAGGTTCGTAGAGGCAATTTGCTGTATGTTTGTTATGTGGAAGAGAGCTGTGATCTTGGGGGAATACAGCTGCAGGTCTTCCCTCCTGCTGCACTGCTTTCTGATCCGGCTGGCATCCTAGGACTGTTCAGGGACATAATTCGTGTTTTTAATTCTCTTTGAGGAGGTTGCCAGAAGGCCCAAGAAATTCATCTCCTGTTTAAAAACTCCATTTTCTGGGGAATATGAAATGATTTTAAGAGAGGAAAGTTCTTTCAATAAATAAAATGATAAGTAGCTTAGGTTTAAGTAGAATATTTTTTAGTTGACTCATTTTTATATTGCTGGGTGTATGTAGGATACACATGGTAAAAGCTTCTTCAGTGTGTGAAATACTTTGTTTGCGTTGTTTTTGAGACAAAGAATGTGTAGATAGTGATAGCAGCTGATAAAGAACATCTCGTTTAGGCTTCATTTGTATTTTCTGTATCAACCCAGCAAAGCACTTATCATTCACTATAGAAATGGTGCTGGGAGGCAAAATAAATACAAGTAGTGGAAAATTACAGTGTATTGTTATATAAAATTATTCATGCTAAATGATCTATAACTAAATGGGATCTAACTGTAGATTTTTTCTTGCTTTTTTGTTTGTTTGTTCCAAAGGAATATTTTATTAAAGAAGATGAATCAACTGAAAACTCATTTAAAGAGCTTTATTTAAAAAAAAAAATGTAGTGTCCCAGATGATTTACTACACAAATACTCTGGGTTAGCAAAGATTATGCTAATTCCTTACATTTATATAGGGCTGTTCAACCAAGAAATATGGAATCTCATACTGTTTTTTGGTACTTTGCACATGTAACAAATTTTTAATTTAAGTAGCAGATCAAATGCTTTAATGTGAGATCTTTTTTTCACAACAGAATAGGAATAGGAAGGTAGAGAGCTGTCAGGAAAATAATTATAATTACATGGAAACTGCTGACGTTTTCTGTCTTGCTATCTTAAAGCCTTCTTTCCTCCCGTGCTTTAGAAGAAATTAATCTTCTTTACTTTAGCCACTCAACACTGGGGCACCTAACCCAGTCAGTGTGGCGCTCTCCGAGGTGCGTGGAGAATGATGGATGTCCTGGCAGGTGATGCCTCTCGGCTGTCTTGGCTGCTGTCACAGAGTGAATCATGCACTCCGAGAGCCTCTCCTCCCTCCCTACTGATGGCAGGTTGTGATTAACTCTGGTGAGGCTACCTGGTTTTTGGAGGGCTAAAAGGTAGCCAGAATGGCCCACGAGCCCTCTTGATTCACAGGTAGCCAGGATTTTTCCATTTCTACTCTCTTACAGCTGCTGGTATGCTGCAAAGACTTTATCAAAGTAGGGTGAATCAAGGTGTGTGAAGTTTGGATTGGTCGGAATGCTAGAAATTCCTTTCAGGGGAAAAAACATTGGGGTGTGATGAAGTTGCAGATGCACTTTCTGGTCCCTAATCAGCATATTTTCAAGAGTTGAAGGGTTTAATACTCATTTTTTTTCTTCTCTTTATCTGCCTTGCTCTTACTCTAAGTATCTGCTAATAAACACTGTTAGGAAAAAAAAAAAAAAAAAAGTGGGATGCATTTTCTGGTGTGCTTGTATTTTCTGCTGTCATACATGGGCCATGCAACAACTCGTCCTCCATCCATGCTGGTTATTTCTGCCTTATAGAAATAGGGTCTGAATCTAGTCACTTGATATGAAAATGAGGAAATGATTAATCTTTAAACTCTGTTTGCTCTGTCTCCTCATCACTTTCCCATTCTATTAGGTGCACACAGAAGTCTGTGTTGGTGAGTTCTTAACATCTCCAAAAGAAAAGAGGGAAGTATATTGGTAGTGTTGCTGAGATAGTATGACATGAAGTCCAGGGGAGGAGCAAAGTCATCAACAAAGTTATGATGGAGAGGGCAGTCTTTCTGTCTTTAACTCTGATTTTACGAGGTGATTTAGCAAATATTGAATTTAAAGGTCACATATCCCACTGAAACCAATGTAGATTCTGGCATAGGACCTTTGTCAACAGGGCTCTGTATGTAAGAATGCTTTCCAGAGAGTTCAAGTTACAATCACTGTGTGAGTCATGGAGACAGACAGATACAAATACTCTTGCTAGCTGAAGGGAGAATAAGTTCTGCACTTGAAGATCAACATTCCTATCAGACCACCACCCTGACACATCTTGTACTCATTCCTAGCTCAAAGCAGATAAATAATTCCACTGAGAACATAGAACATAGGCTCTGAAGAAATATAAAACTCCAGTAAAGGTCATGCACTGTCACATCACCCATTTTTCTTGTTATTTTCAAAGATAGCCTTCAAGGCTTGGTTTTAGTTTTAAATACAGCATTCAAAGCAGAAAATCCAAGGCAATTACTGTTTTAATGAAAGGTTGAGCATCCTTTTACAGAATGCTTTTACAGAATTGTTTTTTTCCCTTCTTGTTATCTGAAAGAAAGTCTTTAGTGACTTTTCAGCATGAGGGCTATCACTCCCCCAGGGAGAAGGACAGAAGGAAAAGACTGATGGACTATTCTCATAAGCACTTGACCTTTTGTTTCTGTAATCTACATCTACTTTTGATCTTCTCAGCTTCCGAATACAAAGATTTACACAATTCAGGATGTGGAAAGAATTCTTCTTTCCTCTTGGTGATGGGGGAGTTAGGGAGAAAGGAGAGGGGAGAGGAAGCAGCCTTCCCTGAAATTCATTTTAAAGCCTGGGGATTTTTTGGTAATGGTCATGCAGTTCTCCTGTTACATGTTTTTTGTTTACTATTTGAACATGCCAGATTGCTAATATTGAATCATCCTGACTAGTTACCCGAGCTACATATTCACAAACATTTTAAATACAATGCCTACAGAGAAGAGGCACTGACATGAGGTTCCATATTATTCACATGCATATATATCAAAAAGCTTGTTAATACTGTGGCAGCACCTCCAAGCCAGGCTGAAAGGTCCATATAAAAGCTTCAGAGCTTATCTCTGAGCTTTGGTCTAACTATTTTGTTATTGCCCTAAATAAAAATACAGAAATAATAAACAGACTACAACAGCAAGTTAAACTAAGAACTTATCTTGCTCTTCTCTGAAGTTGCTCTCTTTTTTCTTTAGTTGCTCATGTTTCTAGAATGTGAAGACATGAAATTACATCTTTTTCAAGGAACGTAATGCTGCCTCTTTCTTCCCCTTCCTTTGTTCTGCTGTGATAGCAAGCTGACTGCCAATATATTAGTGCCTAATAAAAGTGCAATAGTACAAACAGAGGTAAGTTAGGCTGTTTTGCAGACTTAATACTCCCAAATAGATTTTTCTCTTTAACTGTTTTCATCTCTTCAAGAGATTTGTTTGACTCTTCATGCTTTTCAAAAATGTCTGGTGCTCTCTTGACTAAAATAGCTAGAACTTCTGCACATAATAATGATGAAATAAAATTAAAGTAAAATAAAACAAAACCTAGACTTCTGGCCATCCTTAGTGAAATCTTTCTTCATTGTACTTTCATGTGCTGTTCATGAAAAATGATAGAGAAATGGTAGTCAAAAATCACAGCATCCTTGATTGTCTTTAAATCCTAGGAAAAAGTAATTCTCTATGACTTTCTCCCTTGCAATAAGTCGCTTAGTTCAATCTGAGCTGGGCAGAGGTTACTGTCTCTTTGAAATATCTTCTGCCAGACATGAATTGTAATCAGTCACAGACAATGGTTTTTCATTCACTGAAGAGTTGAAGTGGTTTTGAACTAATAAGCAAAAGGTGACAAAGCTCAGTCTTGCTAATATTCTAGGCGTCCTCAGTTTAATTAACTTCACTTAATAGGAAATTGCTTTCTTTTCTTGACCTCTGAAAGAGTATGCTCTTACTGAATTTATGCCCTGTATCCTGATGAAGTAAAGAGCAAGATAAGGACATATTCTCCCTCTCTGAATAATGAAACAAAGATGTCTCTATTGTCACAATTCCTGAAGTGGACAAAACCAGCAATGGAAGTGTTTATATAGAAACAAAATAATCATGATGCTCACACAAATCCTTTCCTGAATCAGAAGGGAAGGGGAAAAAACTTTGTGCATGGATTCAGAACAACAGCAAATACAAAATTTTCAAAATCTTTCTCTCTCTCTCTCTCTCTCTCTCTTTTCTTTCTTTCTTTCTTTCTTTGTTTCTTTGTTTCTTTCTTGGTTTCTTCTGTTTTATCTAAACAAACTCTTGTGCCCAAAACATACAGATCTGTCAGACCATTTTGGTTTGAGGTCAACATTTGGAATGATCCTATAAACTGGGCTTCAGCCAACTCTTTTCATGTGGGAAGGGGAACACTGGAAAGGAAATGCTAATGCAACCTGCCTAGAGACCAGGAAAATCAGGCAGTCTCCTTAATCTGATTTCCAGATCAAGAGAAAAGGCTGGGAAGGGCCAATAGTTGAGTGCCTCGGCTGATTTTTAGTTCGGCAGGCAATATTGCACAGAAGAATATGTTATGCTTTGCACTGGGATGTGCTAGTTTAGTATAATAAGAAATGTGCTGGATAACTTCATTAGACAGATAATAGATTCATTAAGTTGGTGTATACCTTTCATCTGACATGTTTCAAGAGCAGGCTACTGCTTCCTATTCATTTAATGAAGACACATTTAGATTGTTTTCTCTAAACATAAGCTTTTTGATAGGTTCTATGCCCTAATTATAACGTTTCACTGCACATAAAATTGAACTCAAGGAAAACTATTATCCCTGGTTTACTGAGAGCTTAGTACAGTGAGGTCACTTTTCTGATTGAGGCCTCAGTGTTCTATTATGATGCAAATAATGCTTAAATAGGAACAGTGTTTCTCCGTGATTATGAAGTACAAACTGTTTGGTAAACAATACATCGTGCTTCTATTATCTCTTATACAGCTATACAGAGCAAAATTGCAGTAATTCCTGTCTCATGCATAGCACTGTATATGAGGCATGTGGTTTTCCTGAGCTTGTGATGTCTTTGTATGTACATCTACATTGCATTGTAAACACTCATTTGCTAAAATAACACTAAGTATGTCATCCAAAACTATGTCCTTGGCAATATCCTTTCCCTGTTTAAAGCTCTGTGTCTATTCTGGAATATGATTTCACTGCGAGTTCCTCAGTTTGCAGTTGGGTTGCTAGCAAGCTGGTAACAAATTAGCTCTTGCAGTACCTCCCAAAAAGCGCAGGCTGCACAAAAAACATCCTTCCATATCTGACCTTCACTGGCCTATGTTCAAGGAAGCCACATTGGCACAAGTTGTTGAGAATTCTACTGTGCCTCGTGTTCCCTCTGCCCATTTTTGTTTTAAAGGCAGTAAGATGATGCAAAGAAATGGAAATTTTCTCACATTTCAATATCAAGGCTAGTTCTCATATCCTCCGGGAATAGATGAGTATGTGGGCTGAGCAACCTGCTTGACACAATTTGTCACTGTGAAAACACTTGACTTGTCAAAAGTAAACACTTACAAGAAATCATTTGGGTCAGCTGTAATTTTTTACCTGATTGGCTACCTTAAGTATGTTAAGAAATTTAAGTTATCTCTCATTACTGCACATTGCTTTGTTTTTGTAATTTATATCTTTCTTATGCAATTGGTTAGCATCGTGATCTTACTGGAATTACAGAGATGTGATAGGATAATTCACACAACTAGAGTGCTGTCATGACAGGCTACGCGCTTTTCAGGAAGGACAGGCTGGGAAGGCGAGGCGATGGAGTCACTCTGTATGTCAGAGAGCAACTGGAATACATGGAGTAGCATGGAGAGCAACCTGGGAGTAGACGATCAGCAAGTTGAGACTTTCTGGGTAAGGGTTAAAAGGCAGGCTAACAGGGGAGACACTGTGGTGGGTGTCTGCTACAGGCCACCTGATCAAGAGGAGGAGGTTGATGAGGCCTTCTACAGACAACTGGAAGTTGCTTCGTGGTCACAGGCCCTTGTTCTCATGGGAGACTTCCACAACCCTGATATCAATTGGAATGACAGCACAGCAAGGCACAAACAGTTCTGGAGGTTTCTGCAGTGCTTTTTGATGCAGATTGTGGAGGAGCCAACAAGGAGAGGTGGGCTACTGGACCTCGTACTCACAAATAGAGAGGGAATTGTTACAGATGTAAAGGTAGGGGGTAGTCTTCGCTGCAGTGATCATGAGTTGGTGGAGTTCAGAATCCAAAGAGGAGAAAGAGGGGCTGTAAGTGGCCTTGTAACCATGGACTTCAGGAGAGCCGACTTTGGCCTCTTCAGGGACCTCCTTGGAAGAATCCCATGGGCTCAGGCCCTAGAAGGAAGGGAGGCCCAAGAGAGCTGGTTAGTTTTCAAGCAACACTTCCTCCATGCTCAGCAATGATGCATCCCTGTGAGTAAGAAGTCAGGCAGGGGAGACCTGCATGGATGAACAGGGAGCTCCTGGCAAAACTCCAGCAGAAGAAGGCAGTATACAGAATGTGGAATAAAGCACAGGCCCCTTGGGAGAAATACAAGAATGTTGTCAGGGAATGCAGGGATGCAACAATGAAAACTCAGGCATGCTTGGAACAAAATCTGGCAAGGGATGGTAAAAATAATACGAGCTTCTTCAAATATATCAATGGCAAAAGGAAGATTAGGGAGAATGTGGATCCACTGGTGAACGGGGTGGGTGCCCTGGTTATGAAAAACACAGAAAAAGCAGAGTTGTTGAATGCCTTCTTTGCTTCAGTGTTTACCAAGGGCAGCCCTCTAGAATGCCAGACCTAGGGACAAGGGAAAGTATCCTTCCTGGAAAGAGGAAGACTTGCCCTAGATAGAGGAAGACTGGGTCAGAGAGCGCTTAGGGCAACTTGATGCCAACAAATCCACGAGCCCTGATGGGATGGGATGCAGAGCGCTGCGTGAGCTGGCAGACGTTATAGCTAAGCCACTCACCATCATCTTCAAGAGGTCCTGGAGAACTAGGCAGGTGCCTGAGGACTGGAAGAAAGCCAATGTCACACCAGGCTTCAAAAAAGGTCCGGGCAACTACAGGCCAGTAGTTTCACCTCTGTCCCTGGGAAAGTGATAGAACAGTCCATGTGGCTGTTGTCTGCAAGCGCATGGAGGACAAAAAGGTGTTCAGGAGTAATCAGCATGGAATCACCAAGGGGAAATCATGCTTGACTAACCTGATAGCCTTCTATGATGCAGTGACTAGCTGGATAGATGAGGTGAGAGTGGTGGATGTCGTCTATCTGGATTTCAGCAAGGCTTTGTCACCATCCCTCACCACATCCTCCTGGGCAAGCTCTGGAGCTGTGGGATAGATGAGTGGAGGGTGAGTTGGATTAGGAATTGGCAGGGCTCAGTGGGTGGTAATCAGTGGTTCTGAGTTCAGTTGAAGGCCTGTAGTTACTAGTGTTCCCCAGGGGTCAGTCCTCGGTCCACTCCTGTTCAATTTATCCATCAATGACCTGGATGAAAGGACAGAGGAAAGGACAGAGTGCCCCCTCAGTAAGTTTGCTGATGATATCAAACTGGGAGAGGTAGCTGACATCCCAGAGGGCTGCGCTGCCATCCAGAGGGACCGGGACAGGCTGGACAGCTGGGTGATGAGAAACCTCATGAAGTTCAACATGGGCAAGTGCAAGGTCCTGCATCTGGGGAGGAGTAACCCCAGGCACCAGTACAGGTTGGGAACTGACCTTCTGGAGAGCAGTCCCACAGAGAGCGACCTGGGGGTTGTGGTGGACGACAAGTTGACCATGAGGCAGCTGTGTGCCCTGGTGGCCAAGAAGGCCAACGGGATCCTGGGGTGCATTAAGAAGAGCATCTCCAGCAGGTCAAGGGAGGTGATTCTGCCCCTCTACTCAGCTCTGGTGAGGCCACAATCTGGAGACTGTGTCCAGTTCTGGGCTCCCCAGTACAAGAGGGATGTGGAGCTGCTGGAGAGAGTCCAGCGCAGGGCTACGAGGATGATCAGGGGCCTGGAACATCTGCCATATGAGCAAAGGCTGAGGGAGCTGGGTCTGTTCAGCCTGGAGAAGAGAAGGCTGAGGGGGGACCTGATCAGTGTCTATAAATACCTCAAGGGAGGCAGTGAGGAGGAGAGGCTGGCCTCTTTTCAGTGGTGACCACTGATAGAACTAGAGGAAACAGCCACAGACTGAAGCACCAAAAGTTCCACAGGAACCTAAGGAAAAAATTCTTAACAGTGAGGGTGATAGAGCCCTGGAACTGGTTGCCAAGAGAGGTTGCGGAGTCTCCTCCGCAGATCTTCAAAACCCACTTGGACGCAGCCCTGTGCCACGTGCTCTGGGTGACCCTGCGTGTGCAGGGGGATTAGACTAGATGACCTCTAGATGTCCCTTCCACCCTTAAGGATTCTATGATTCTATGAATTGTCTCAATGCAGTTTCAAAATCTGCAGCATGATGAAACTCAGCATGATCAAACTCTATCATTACTGTGATAGAAGAGAATGGAATTTAACATACAAAGCACTTTGGACTAATTAGCAATCTTTTTGACTTGCAGATTTTTTTTGTTTTTTGTTTTGGTATGTTAGTAACTTGTCATCTTTTTTTTCTTTTTTTTTTTTTTTTCTGTATTTAGAGAAAGTTTGGGGTAATAAAGAGGAGCCACAGGGCTAGAGTTGGAAGCTTGGTTTCTCTGCTTAACCATCACGGTCAGAGTCATTTACTCTCCTGTGATTGCCCTGTCCCTTTTTTTCCGGGTGAAGGTGAGGATTTGTCAGAAAGAATGTGATTTAAATTTTACATCTCAGGATGACTAGGCACTACTTTGGTGGTGGTAACTGCACAAACCCATGCTTCCATCACTCTGAAGGTTTAATTGTGTTAGATTGATTTAAGAAACAGAGATAAAACCAAGGTCATTCTGAATTTAAGGCTATTGTGATATAAGTGATAAAATAAGGATGTGATATAAGTGATAAAATAAGGATATGATAAGAGAAGTGTGCCTAAATGAGATGAAAATAATTTCCAGTGAGCTGTTTTGAGGGGAATTATGTATTTTCCCTTCATAATGCTACTATACAATTGTTTGAGTTAAAATTATTTAAATACCTTGCCTTCTAATTCTATCTTGTGATATGTTAATTTTTTAAATATGACTTATGCTCTGAATTTCCTGAATCTGTGACCAAAAATAGTGATATGATGTTTTATTTCTCAAACTTTGTTTGTCAATCTACGCTTTCAATCGTACATTGAAATGTTCATTGTTTATTTATTTGCCTAACGTTCATATTTGAGCACTCCTTTAAAAAACCAAACAAGACATAAGATTGTGTTTAGTACAGATAAAACCTCTGAGAAAATCTCTTGTACATGTGACTATGGACAACAGAGATTTTTTTTTTCTCTTATGTGAGAAAAGAAAACACCTCAGTATGGACAACTTTGGAAAGATAAGCCTCAGCTGTGTGTAACGGAGTGATTAAAAGTGTGTATGAGCTATCAACACAGAGAAGTCTTGTCCTGTAGAGGGACAGTGATAGTTTGTTACAGAGAAATCTCAACAGATCAACAACAGATTCAGTGGTAAATATTTGTTGTAGATTTACTTTCAGACACTGAAAGCACTGAGGACAAAGCAGGATACAGCTATGGATTATCTGCAGTCTGTCTACCCAAAATGGAAATTTTCTCTTTGACCCTATGGACTTCGAGCAAAAGCTTTTAAGCTGCTTCCAAGATCTCTTAGGCCCTAGCAGCAGTACTTATTTTTATCTCAAAACACTGATATACTCTGAAATGAAGACAGAGACACACTGGTAACCATGATATAAAAGGTTTCCTTTAGACTTTTAGGTTGCTTAGCTTATCATTCTCAAGTGTTAATGTAATATTGGTAAGGAATAAAACTTTCTCTCACTCATTTCTCTCAGTCACTCAAAACTCTCTCATTACCCAGTTGTTAGCAGGAGAAAAAGCATTGTAGAATGTGTCCTTGTTCTTCCTCTGGTCCTTATCAGAAAAAAAAAGTGAACAGAAACAGCTACACACGGCCTCCTGAGAGTGAAATAAAAATCTCAGACACACCCATGGTCATTTTAACAAATGTGTGTTGGTTCCCAAAGAGACATACATGGCTTTAAAATCAATGTGGCTGCATTTCTCCAAGTGTTTTGGACCATATTCTCCTGTTCTGTAGCAGTGTGTTACCCCTACACCCATTCATCTTCTCGTAATCTTTCCTAGCAGCCTCTTTCAAATCCCATGTCTCAAGCCACTGTAATATGGACCTCCATGAGTATCAGTACTTTCTCATCCTCCTCTCCATTCCCAGATTCCATGCCCTAAAGAAGCTTCAGAACAATGTTGATCCTGGTTTTCCTCACCTTTTTGCTCTTCCCTTTCGCTCCAAAGATATGCTTTTGGGAATATGGGAACTTCCAAGGTGGAGGTTAAGAGTGGGGAAAAGCAAAGGCAAGTTGCTCTCCTATGGCCAGGATGCTTCCCTTTACACCCCACATGCCTACTTTCTAATTTTACCAACACTGGTCTACTCTTGCAGTGCCATGACCAAACAACCCCAATCTCTTTTAAGGTAAACTCAGTCAGGAGGCTGAGTCTCCTTCCAGATTGCCATCTGACGATGTCTGTGAGAAGGAATTTCCCTGGCTTCTTCGTCTCCTTCCCTTACATATATCCTGTTAAACATTGAGTCCGGCTACAAGCTCAAGGTGATAGAAAGGTAAAATGACAGAAAAAAAAATAATGTTAGTTTTAGCTGCTGCTTAAAATTGAGTTTGACTTACAAAATCCCCCTTTGCATAATCATCACCCATGAGGTGATGACCCACAGAAATTTACTCAAATGCCATCGCAGCATGACAAGCCAGAGCAATGTATTAAAGGCTCTGTTGCAGGGTCAATTATTGTCTGCACATGGATTTCTTTGTATTTCTATGGATTTCTTTGATTTTTTTTATTCCAGCAGACTCTGGTTTTGTTTCCCTCAGAGTAGTATTAGTGGACAAACTGTTGGACTGACATGTCACTGAGCTATGAATCAGTTTATAGAGGATATCCTCTCTGCTGTGAAAATAAACACACAGGTCTTAACATAGGTCTTTGTAGAAGAGGGAGTCTCATGAACCAGACTTGAAAATGGCAAACACAATATGGCAAATATTCTTTTGCTTTCCCCAAAATGAGAAGGAATTATATTTCTGTATCTTTTGCTTCTAATTTAGCCTCTTTTTCTTAAATTCCCATAATGATTTGGAAATGCAAGGTGATTGGATATTGTTTTTAATCGTATCACCTTTAGGTACCCTTTAGTGTGGTCTTTGTGGCCTTTGTACTGGTCTTGTGGTTATCTTTACTAGGAAGCTCACTGGATGTGCTGCCCAATTTGTATCCCTGTCAACCTATTCCTAGTGTTTTCCTTGTTTCTCTGTCTTGCTAGTTTCTTCTTTAGTTATTGTTCACATAATAGTGACTTGCTGCACTTTGAAGCCCTGTCCTCTTCCCTGTCTTCCATCTCCATCAGTCAATCTATCACTCATTATTTTTTTTTTAGGCAGGAGAGTAGCAAAGACTACTCTCCTAATTATCCAAATTATCCTATAATCCAAAAACTTCTCCTGAGGTTTTTGAGTAAAACCTCAAAAAGCTCACAGTTGAATTCAATTATTATCTTCCTGCAGGCCCTTACACCAGCTTGCATCTATGTCTGTACTTCCTGAGGGTAGATCGCTAGCTTGTCTGTGCCAGCAGCTCCAGAGCTACTGCCTCCAGAGCTGTGTTTTAGAATTAAGCCAGTCTGAGGAGCTTTGAAGAAGCTTTTCATGATATTTTCTAAAATAATTTCAAGTCATGTCAAATCATGAAAAACCATTTCAAATTATGTCAGACTGTTTTTAGTGTTTTCTTTCTGCAAATACCCTAGCTAGCAAATTTTACTTGTAGGAATATTGCTAGACATAATGCATTTTAGACAGCTATTAGTGATTTTTATTTTTTTTTAAGTAGAGCCCACCAGCTCCAGGTGAAATCACATCTTCTCTTTTCTAATACACCATACACATACACTCTGTGCATTTAGAAGCCCAATTCCAGCAGAAAGCAAAAAGGAATATATTTTTCTTGTGAGTTATTTAATATATGAGAACTCATGTAAAATAAAATCTTTGCAAAACCTATAAAGCCAGGGAGGAAAGTTTATACTCATTTAGGAAAACTGTGGTTTAAAAAAGCTTATTAATATCTGTGACAATCACACACTAACTTGTCTTCTCTTTAATTTTTGTCTCAAGTTAATTCTCATATTCCAGGTTAAAAACATTCTTTGAGTTTCATTTTCTTCACTTTCCTCCTGAAAACAAGACCTTATATTCTCTTTCAGAAAATTATTTTTCTGAGACTATTCTGAGGTTATTCTTCCTCATTTCTTCTGGAATATCCACCAGATTTGCCAAAATATATGAAAACACACAGCCCTTCTTTTAAAGAGATGTTAATCTAACCTGAGAGAATGCAAATCCCCTGACTTTTAGCAAAGTGGCTTGTTAGCCTAAATTGTGCAGATGGCTGAATTCTGCAATGTTGAATTCTGCAAATGCAGATAACGCCACCTAAGTTAATAATAGCAAGCAGTAAATACATATGGTAAGTAACATACCATTTTAGGCACTATAGGATGTCCCACTTGGCAAATACATATGGTAAGTAACATACCATTTTAGGCACTATAGGATGTCCCACTTGGCCTCTCTAGAAAAAATGTGTATATTTTTTTTTTTCCTTTTTTCTCCCACGTATATCTGTCATACTCCAGAGGATACCTTTAAGTACCTTAGGGCATAAAGAGCATGTGTCTGGTCCTACTGTTCAGATTTGTAACAAGCTTTCTAGGAAGCAGATTAGGAATTGGGAAAAGAATGCTCTCTAGGATCATATGGAAAGTTGCATATGCTAGAAAGTAATCAAGTCACTGGTAGTAGTTGGTTTCCATAATTTCTGAAAACACAAAAACTGTTATTTTGTGTATTTCTTATTCATTGTGAACGATTCCCACTCTTCTTTCTTGTATTTCTCTTTTCTGATGTCTGCTGACTATAAATCAGCTAATCCCTTATGTACAGGAGTAGCATACTTATTTCAGGGAAAGTGTATCCATAGTAAATGTAATGAGACCACTTGATGACTTTGCCATTTTGAAGCTAAAATCCTTAAGATCTTTGAGGGTGGCATTGTCTTTGTAGAATCTGTGTGCTTTCTGACTAAATGATGATAATCAGGGGCCTGATCAAACTGAAGCACCAAAAGTTCCACAGGAGCTTAAGAAAAAATTTCTTAACAGTGAGGGTGACAGAGCACTGTCAGGTGCCTAGAGAGGCTGTGAAGTCTCCTTCTCTGGAGATCTTCAAAACTTTGGACGCAATCCTATGCCATGTGCTCTAGGTGACCCTGCGTGTGCAGGGAGATTGGACTGGATGACCTCTAAAGGCCCCTTCCAACCTTAAGCATTCTATGATTCTATGAATCAAGGGTCTAGTGCCATTATAATAGAGAATCATTCCCATGTTTTTGCACAGCATACGATGAGAGCTGAATAAGCACCTCATAAACAGCAAATAGTGAGAGATTTGCCTTGGGATTAATTTTAAGCAAATCCTTGAAAATACTGGCTTTCAGTTAGAGGTTATACATCTCCAAGAAGTGTAATTTTGCCTGTCAACACCATAGAGTCAGGAGAAAATCTTTTTTCCCTCCCATCCTATTACTTAGCAAAGAAATACTGCTAACTTCTCCAAATAAATGTGACTTTCACTACATTTTGCTATCTACCTCTCTTCCCAGAATATTTCAGTATTTCCTCCTCTGCATTCCTCCTCTTTCTTTCAACATTCTGCTTTTTAAGTGACAATACCAAAGGTTACATTCATGTACAAAGACAAATATTTTAGGCTCTCTTCTTATTTCCCTTAAGTTAATGAAAAAAGATGCAACTATGATCAGATGCAGAAAACTCGCCCCCCCCCCCCAAAGAAAAAGAAAGAAAAATAAGTCTAAACCCAAAACACTGCTGATCATCTCCTGCCAGCAGAAGTGTTATTAATCTTTGACCATATTGGCAAAGGAAGGCAAGGGGTATAAATTATCATCAAGGAAATGGGGAAAACAGATATACAGCCTTGGAGGTCAAACCTTATCGTAACGGGAAGGGTGTCAGAGGCAAACGACAGTAGCTATTCTTTTCCCTTTTATATGCACTCTGCAACAGATAACAGTTGTAATATGTCTGATTGGGTTATTCATAGATATTTGTGTGCTCTTGCATAAGAGCTCTCAAATGCTCTGGTGGACTTTCAGAGTCATTCTCTGAAGAGGGCAGGGATTATGCTGAATCGCTTCATGTGCAGATCTTCCTGTCTGTAACAATGGGAAACTTCAAAATTCTAGGACACACCACCCTAGGATCATCCTATCATTTCAGATTGGAATTGTGTAGATATAAACTGAAAATTTTCAAGATATCTATATTTGAAAAAAAAAATCACACTGTGTGCAGCAGCGGAGAGTCAAAGGCCATAACTACCAGTTGCAACACAAATACGTATTATTTCTTTTACTGTGGGGTGCCAGTCATACCAAAACTTTTATATATAAAATCAAATTTTGATTTCTTCCTGTGAGTTATAAACTCAAACTTGGCTTTTGAGCAAGGATGGTCTTAACAAATCCCAGGAAATAGTCCTCTCAGTGATGAAAAGCTTGAATGAATGAGGTACAAAACTAGTAAAACAAGAAAGAAAACTATGCTGAGCAACAAGGTCAGGAAATACATTTCCAGGCTTTGGTAGGAAGTGTTGTATGGGGGTAGGAAGTTAAAGAAAAAAACTGAAATATATTCAAAAATTCAAAAATTATACTTAAATATCCAGTTCTGTCAGAGCTCAAAGGAAGTACTTTAAATCAGTTTTATTGCTAGTTTTGTGATTCTCTTTGATTCTTTTTTTTCTTAAGCCACAAGCAAGCCATTTAATTATCTCTGCTATTATCTCATGCCAAACATCCAGTCTTTATTCCCAGAAACGTTTGCATGAACTTTTAACTCTATGATATTTTTGGAGAGCTAGAAGTTAGAGAGACTGCTGCTCCCAGTCTCCTGTTGACAGTCACTTTCCCTCCGCAAGCTAAAGGTACAAATTCAGGTTGATTGATGTCTTGAGCACCACAGCTAAGCTGGAAGCCTCAGAGCTTAAGCTCACTTCCATTTCAAAAAATAAATTTGAATTGTTTATTAATAATTAAATACATTCTCATTTAATAATAATTAAAAACATTCTCAGATAATTTCAGAATGCATTGCACATTAATATGTAATTTTGTATGTTCAAAATTTTAAAATTACCATGGAATAAGAGTCTGTCTTCTTACTATTGCTGGTCATGAAACCTAAAAGTGTTCATTGCTCTCTTAGTCTCAGACACAGAGAACTGCAGGCAGACTTAGATAAATTTTGATGCATCCTGGTTTCTGTAATATTGCTAAATTTTCCCACCAGGACAGTTAAAAAGAGGATTAACATTTGGACTTAGATATAGACTGTTACATAGAGAAGTTACAACACAAAGTATTCATTGCTACACCTAAGTCTTTTTTGTTGCTTTGGTTCTAGGAAGTAAACTTGAAGAAAATAAATGGAGTATATTCTGTATTGGGAAATTTATTTTAGCTTCATGATAATCCTAATTAGAGCAGCTTTTAGACTGGATATTCTGTGGGAACAATAAGAAGCTATTTTGCAATACATATGCCTGAGCCTATAGAGGGAAAGGAAAGGGTAGTCAGAGTTGTGTACTCATTCAAAGAAAAAACCCACAGAAAGAAGTACTAATATTTACATCATTCCAGTGCCCTTTAGTTGAGATCCAAATTTATCCTTCTAAATTATTATCTTACATCAACTGATGCTCTGTGTAAGCTTCAAAGTGCTGTTTTATATGTTCAATACAAGGTTGTTTAGTCATTAATGTTCATGACACAATGTCCAAAAGTAATGATATGATTCTTTATTTGGCAACATTTTGGTCTTCTTCCTCAAAAAGCTGGAATCACACTGGAAAAAAACAGTGTGCTCTGTTTCACTGAGTATCCGAATGCTAAATAATTATTCTTCATAATGCCATCCTTGCAAAAATGTTTTGAAGATACATATCAACATCTGCCTTCCCGATAAAACATTATGCTAATAATAATTAACAATCCCCAGTGATGTAATATATACTTTAAACATGGATTAATATTTTAGTGCCCTAACAACATGTAATTTGCAGCAATTCGAGGTGCTGCTATGAGAATGTGGACCTGGTGCTCTTCCCTGGGACTGGAGTTCCCATGCCGCCAAGTGGCCACCCACCAAATAAATCCATTCATCTTTTGCAACAGAGTTGCCAAACTGTTCCTATAAGGAATTTGTCAAAGTGAAGGGTGGTTGTGTACACTTGAAAGCTCAGGCTCAGCTTGGCAGAGTCCAGTCACTCTTTGAGTGCTCTGAGGCCTCAGGTCACAGCTGGATCTCAGCAGGGACCTCTCTCATCCCTGTGCACCGATCTGAAGTCAAGGAGCCATTCACTTTCTTTGTGTTTAAACATCTTGTGTTTAAAGTTCTATTGCAGAGAGTTTTCCTTCTTATTGTGTATATTATTAAAAACAAACAACTCTTTTGGGTGTTGGTTCCTCCCTCTTGCAAAAGAAATTACAAGGGCAGATTTCATATATATAATCACCAGCATAAAGCATTAAGCGCCCCTGCCTCTTACCATGCCTGAGGCGGTCCTGCATCCTTATGCCTGTTTCTCAGTTGTGGAGGCAAAGGCTGACTGTGACTCTTCCTCACCCTCATTCTTGGGCTCCTTATCCTGGTCTGAGCAACTAATGTAGCCCATCTTTCCCCTGAAAGCTGGTGTCAGGGATGTTGTCAGGCAAGCTCCTAGCCAGACTCCCCTCTTCCAGGCCCTTTGGGACTCATCCCTGTATGTGGAATTTACCCCTCGGACAGTGGTGAGGAGCTGCCTCTTAAACCTACTGGGAAGAGTTCTAAAGACCCTTGTTTAAAAAAGAAAAGAAAAGATTTTTTGACATGAGGTAGAGATCTATCCACAGTAGCAAAGAAGGATGAAGTGTTCACCAAATCAGCTTCTACAGAAAGTTTTAAAGGGACCTTTTCTTGTCCCCATCTTTCTCTACCTTTTTAATGAAGAATAGGAAATGGCGTAAGTAGTTTGAGGACTCTGAGCTCAGAAGATCTCGTATGAAGAGCTGGCTCTGAACGAGTGTTTCCTGGTTTATGTCCACACTGTGTCATCCAAGGACCCTTGTCTTACGATCTTCCATAGCCTTGTTCCCTTCCTGGTTCACAGCTCTACCAACTCAGCTTGTTCCTGCAGAAGAAATCTAGGATGCAGCTGATATGTGTTCCATGTCCCCTCCAGGCAGACAGATTGGACACAGTTAAAGTGAAGCTTGGTTCTCTCCTTCAGCACCCTACTCCCACATGTGCCATATCTTATGTCAGAATATACAAGAAGCTTCAGTGTGCCGTGACAACCTATGTTGTGGTGGCTGCAATACCACTCCCTCGTTGACTGGGACATTGAACCGAAAGCTTAGACCTACACAAGGCCAAAAGTGAACACAGCATGCCGAGGTCAAGGCTGCATGTACACAATCAACATGCTTCAGAGGCTGCAAGCTGATGGCCTTCAATAGCTCATGAGCTCAACAGCTCATGAGCATGAGCCTATCCGGCACTGCGTTAGGGGTCTGTAGTTCTCCTCTTGATGGAGAGACGTGAGGCTCCCCTGTCCATTAATATGACTCAGATCTCCCAAAGAGAAAAACAGTTTAGGTAGTCTGTGACTGAATGCATAAGCCAAAGCCTTGTGAGAAAAGATGAAAAAAAATAAAAAAAAAAAAAAAAAAAAAAAAAAAAAAAAAAAAAAAAAAAAAAAAAAAAAAAAAAAAAAAAAAAAAAAAAAAAAAAAAAAAANAAAAAAAAAAAAAAAAAAAAAAAAAAAAAAAAAAAAAAAAAAAAAAAAAAAAAAAAAAAAAGTTGAATTGTAGGTTCAATTAAGATCACACAAAAACTGAAGAGAAAAATACCAATAGGAAAATCTATAAAACCCTAAGAAACCACAAGCAGCAAGCCAGAAGGTGATCAACTACTTATAAAGATCAAGGATTAGATGTTCCTCAGAGCAATCAATAGAGGCTGAGGCTGATGCTTCCCTGTGCAATTGACTTTTACCTGGTTATAGACTTGTGAGAGTGAGGGAGAGAAGTGTGTATCTTTTAAAGGGCTCAAAAATTACCCCTGGCTTCAAGAAGAATATCTGAAGGGCTGTATGAGTGTTTATGTCTATATAAGCACCAGAGACAATTAAAAACTGGACCACTGGCATCATCTTTTTATGTGGCCCTCTGAACAAACAGTTAATGGCTTTCTGCATTTCACCCTCAATAGTAGATAACTGTTTAAGAGGAGGGTTTTTTAATATTTCTTTCCTTAATTGTGTGTGGAAGGTCTTTCTAAAATATCATTGACAACCTAATTCTCTTCACCTATACATAGACAAGACTGTGAATCAGACTTTCAATTCCAGAGCTGAACTCAGCTGAAACTTTTTATTTTAAGTCAGTTGAAGATGAATATCTGCCAATGGTGCTGCATGTCACTGACTAGCCACTTGCTCTGAGATGAGTGTGCTAGGTAAAAGAAATACGTTATCAGATAAAAGAGCTTTGCCTGTAATGGAGCATGAGAAATAAATAATCAGAATTCAAACATAACATAATTTTAACTGTTGAAGTAGAATGTATTTCTTAATAGTAGATTGTATCCTGCAGCCTCTCTGTCAGGGAGACAGGGTCCACCATCACGACAATGCATATTCCCACCCAGGCAGGAACAGAGCTGAGAGCCTAATAGTGCCATCTCCCCGAGGTATCCGTAGCAAACTCTAAAGTAGAAATGACAAGTTCATGGCGTGAAAAGAAGGAAACCAGTTAAATAAATGGTACTGATGGTAAGTCTGCTTTTCTGCTTGTGCTAACAGTTTTAATGGGAGAGGGGAGGAAGGTCTTGCAGATGGTAGGACAGCAGCAGATTAGCTGATTCTTTCTCCCAGCTCCTTCTCCTTCTCCAGCTGCTAATCATATTGTTTCAATGCATCAATGCACTGGTGATGAAGCATTTCCCTCCATTCCATAGTTCTCTCTCTTTCTCTTTCTCCCTCCCTCCAATTTGGTTACTACAATGCTATATAACAATTGCACAGATATAATAGTATGTTTATGACACTGTGAGTATATTATGACACTGTGAGTATATTTTCTATATGATAGAAAATATTTCAGCTTAGTTAATAAGATAGGCTAGCAGTTTATTTAATATGCTGACTTCTCTTAAATTTGTAACAGCAAGTTCTTTGTTTCTTTTTCCTTTACAACAGAATGAAACAGTACTATCTACCACATATTAAATAAAGAAATTTCTACCAAGCATAGATGGACCATGTACAGTAGAGACACATCTTAAATTACTTTGAATTACAATATACAGAAACAGATCTATGTAGGAAGAAAAAGTTGAAGTTTCCAGTTAGATTGTTGACCACCTCAATTACATAAAAAAATAAAGCAATCCAACTAATCCTCACCATATTTTGGCTTCTTTTTATGGCATAAAATAAACTTCAAGATCAAAGGTTGTTCGATCTTGCTAAATAAAATTGACTTTTTGTTAGGAAAAAAATAAGTCATCTTTGGACTAAGGGAGGGAGGATGTGGAATAAAGTGTTTTTCCATAAGGAAAGAGACTAAGGGAATATGACATCTCTCTAAAAGTGGCACTGCCACGGAGTGCTGTGTTTGCTGTAACAAGGCTACTAAATGTGCTTGACTTTGGTTACCAACTTGTTTAGAAAAGCATCCAAGTATTTTTAAAATTGAGTCAGGAATTTCAGATTACCTGGCTACAGTTCCTAGGACATCTAAGCTATCCTCCATCCTGAGTACCGGTAACTGGAAGGTGACATTTCCAGGCTTTGTGCCTCTTAAGGTCTAGCGTCTAATAGAGTCTCCATTTTCACTTCTCTGGATTAAAAACTGCTGTAAGCCTAAAGTTTCTGAAAGCTTTAACTCACCCTGGTGATCCCAAGGCTTCAGCTCCCTGATGTGGAGCAACTATGAATTGCCATAAGGCAAGTTAATCTACCATATTCTTGTAAAATGCAAAAGACACTATCGTACACTTTTCAGCCTGAAAAGTACAGTATCATAAGAAAAGTTTGCCACCTTGTGGGAAAATACAGAAAATATAAAACCATTTTTTTTCACATACATTACACCGTTTCCTCCAGGTTGACATGGTACATAAAAACTTATATTCAACAGTCATCTTTCTTGCCTTCACATTCATGCTTCTGTTGCAGATTGTGCAGAATGAATGGCAGGAGCCTCCATGTACAAATGTTTTAGCGAATATTCGGGAGGCCACTATCCAAAGAGGAAGTCTGCAGCCTAAGTACAGAAAGACCAAAACGTTCATAAGCAACTTAATTCAGCCTTCTGATCCAAAGACTTACTGATCCAAAGACTCTTCCTAGATCTCCACAGAGAAGATACACATTACCATGAGATTTACTATCAAAAAACTCCAGAGCGCCAGATTTCTTCCAGTCTTCTACAGACTTCTCACTGCAGTGTCTCTTACTTGAAATAAATCAGCATAGCCCTGCTAACTCAAATCATCCAACAGTGTGAAATTTTTAAGAAAAGAATAAACAAATTGATTAAAGAAAGGAAAATGAATAGAAAAAGAGAAATTCAGAAATACTTTCAGAAGAAAACTTGTATCACCAGAGCCACAGTCACTGTGATTTTTGGCAAACCAGGCAAGACTTCATATCTAAAAGAACCCAGTGATAATAGTCGTACAAATTGAAAACTAGATAAGAACAAGAAACCTCTTGGTTAGAGATCAGATGCTCTAATTCTTGGAATATTTATATAATTTGAAAAAGTGATGCTTTTTTAAGCAGACATTTGTACATCAGAGTTATTGGACTGCAGTTGCTCAAGATTCCTGCTGCTAGAAACATCAGGAGGCAGAGCTGTGTACAGATGTGTGGGTTGAGAACATACAGGTAAAGAAGAAAGGCAGTGAAGCAGGAAGTTCTGGCAAACAACAGAACAGATAGCAGAAATTCATGGGGAAGAAAGAGCTATCCTTTTCTCCTATTTCTTTTATGCATTTCTTTCTTTCATGCTACCAGGGTGAATACTTTTACTTCTGGCAGAGTCCATCTTGGGCCTTGCTGTCATGAAACAAGCTCAAAGTCACCTCTTTAGCCTCAGTGCTCACACCTGCTTCAGTAGCTTCTAAAATATGAGGCTGGTGACCTCTTTACTGCTCAGACTTGTTGAGCTGGACCTATCCTTTGATAGGAAGAAGTGCCAGATGTATCTTATTAGCAACTCTACTTTCCCATAGACATTTAATGACACAAAATATGAAAGAGAATTCCTCCAACTTGGATATAAAAAAGAAAAGCACAGGTTAGAAAGAAAAAGTATAGCCATAAAATCCAATTGGAACACACATGCTTTAAATTGAAAAATGACTGAGCATTGTCAAGCAATGGAATGAAAAAGGATATTACAAAGAAAAAAAGTCTCTTTTGCTGTTTAGAAAGTTTCAAGACATCTCCCTTTGTTATTAATTGTCCCTTCAGACACAACAGCGTCAGAGAACAATAACAGAGGGAGAATTTTAGGATTATTTTGTTATTTTTGCATTAAGCATGCTAGCTTCAAAATAAGGAGAATGCCTAGCATCAAAATAAAGAGTGGGTTTGTGCAATATGTTTGAAGTGTTTGGCAGAACTTATTTTGAATGAAATCAGATCCAGGAAACAGGCCTAGATTCACATCACTGGACTTTAAGATGAGGAAATCTCTGTTCTCTAGAAATCAACAGTGAGAGAGGAGCTCCTGAGAGCTCTTTAGAGCTTAAGTACTCCAGGCTGCTTTTGAAGGTTATTGCACTCATAATAGACCACATTATTTTAGAATTTCACTTAAATGCCTGAAGTTAGGCAGGTTGATTCAGGACGTGACTGTGGCCATGACAACATTACAGTTTTTTTGGGGGCAGTAGTGCAATTTGGACCCTCTCTGTGATTGACAGCGTACATCACACACCTCTCTAGAGGTCATAAAGAACATGAGCCAGGGACTAGTCTTTATAAGGACTTAAATTCACTACATTGCAGGGACGTTCATTTCAGGAGAACAGACTACATTTAGTCCAAAGTTAAACTGTATGTAGTACAAATTAGAGGGCCCCAGCAACATATTCTTCCACCTCTTGATCTGCCCTAATTGTGTCAGATTGCTTGTTAACGTAGGCATTAGCTGCTGGGGAGAGCCAGCTCAGACAGAGCACTGAGCAGACACAGTTACACTCTCCCCAGGCTGACTCACACAGAGATTAAATATTTTTTACAGAGTGTATACACCATCTTCTGTGCTTGGGATTAAGCCAAGCATGACACTGACCCCTTGATTTAGTCAAACTATTTGTCCCATATTCTGTCTTGAGCTGCAGAGGCTTACCCACTTGCTAGCTGGCATTCAAGGAAAGCTGGACCAAGGCTGTTCCATAAGGCTTCCTTTTTTTTTCACAAAGAAAAAGATGCATTAAATAAGCATGAGCTGATCACATCATGGCTTTGTTGTGCTTTGCTTGAGAAGGCACTTTGTCACATTCATTGGGGCTTCCTTTGGTGACAACATCAACTCCAGTGAAGGAAAGAGAATTGTTTGTGTTTGAATCACGGCCTAACTTGGCCAACAGCAACTTCATATCCCACTGCTGAATGACCCCTTTGTCAATTCAGAACAGATATTTTATTGTATATGTTGTATTTCCTTGTATATATTTCTTTTTCTATACACAGCCTAACTGCTGTCTTAAAGACTGCAATAACATTCTTGAATATTTACAATAAATTCCTCCACATTGGGTTTGACTTTTCTAAAAATATGGCTCACATTTAAGTTTTGCTTAAGGATAATATTTTTTCTTCCCATAAGCCCCAGCTAAACCAGAGCTCTATAAGCATTCACTGACCTCAGGAAATCACTGATGGCAACTTGTATTGCTAGAGAGAAGTCAGAAAGCATTTAGGAGGAAGGAGAAAATATTTATACCATGGGAACCCCCTCACCTCCTTCTATTATCATAAGTTATCCTGGACCAGGTGACATGCACTGGTTACAGCACATATTTCTTGTTCTTCTTTGTTTCTTCTTTGTTTCTTCTGGCAATGCACATTCTGCTGGCACCTTTCTCGGTCCAAGCTATTCAATTTGAGACCACTCCAAGCCACAAAATTGGATCCAATTTGTGAATTGAGCTTTAATCCCATATCTAGTGAGAAAACTGCTTCTAATAACAGAATCACTTCTTTCAATAATCTAAAATATAGCTAATGTTGTTGACAAGTCTCCATATTAAGTATTGCAATGATTTTTCTTTGTGTTTTCAGTCTAGTCTAGACTTCCCAAAAGAACTGATACATAACTCCATAGATACTCACCTCCCTTGACTTTCAGCTGGGCTTAGTGTTTAATTTCCTCAGGATACTCTCAGCTTTATGATTTTTGAAGGCTCATTTCTAATGCAGCTCCTTTTTTCTCTCTCTCCTCTCTGTGAAATCTCCCTTCAGCTCTCCTCAGTGACAAACTCTACTTGTGCATGCAGTTGTTTAAAGAAAAAGCAAAAACAAAGAAAATGCATACTGTTTCACACTGCAATATCCTTCCTACCTCTTTCCCTCCATGTACAACCATGCCATGAGGAGGAAAAGGGAGGATATGCCTCCTTCCTCTAGCCTGCACCCACACTGCAAGTGGAATCCATTTGGGTTCCATACATTTAGTAAAGGTTTTTTCTCATCACCTTAGGCCTGTATGAGCCTGGGGAGACCACCAGCAGATGAAGGAAAGAAGCTATCCTACAGCTGAAACCCAGTCCCTAAAGGTTTTAGATCAGAATGCTAAAACTCCTGCTGGCATTTCTTTTTTCTTTTCTAGAAAGAAAAAGTAGGTGACCTTCTTTCACATCCTAAAAACTTGAGCCACAGTATAACATCTAAGAAATCTTTTTGTTGCTCCGCACTGATGACAGCATCTGTTTTCTGGATCTAATTGGTTGTAGGCAGTGTTAGGGATGAATCACACTGTTTTTTTGTTGTTGTTGTTTATTTGTTTGTTTTCCTCTCGCCATTAAACAACATCATTTTTAAGAAGTAGCCCACTGTATTTTCTTTGGCTGTACTTTGCCAGACTGGCTTGACATTTCAGTTTTGCCAGATATTACAATCAAGATAAACAGTATTTTTCATTGAATTTATTTCTCTGTGAAGAAAGCAAGCACAGGGCCTATGCACAGGATTTGTGCAGAAAATCTGTGCTGGAATACTTTTTTTTCCCCTGAGCTTTATGTGTCATATGAGCACTGTTGTAATGCCAAATATCCACACCTAAATATCTGTACTATTCACTGTTGTTATGCTATATCTCAGACCTCCTCATAGACCATATGTTTCCTTTCCAGACCTCTTCATAGACCATATATTTCCTTTATGCTCCCCTATCAAGAAATAACCTCCCTACTAAATTTCTTGCCTTTGATTGTATCTTTTTTTCCCATCTCTAAATTTCTTTGATATGCTGCTTCTTTGAGCCATAATCACCTGTGGCTGAGCAGAAGAGAAAGAGCCACACAGCAGTGCTGCAACTATTCCCCCACCCAACACCCTAAGAGGATAAAACTAATGTGAGAGCCCTCCCCATCCCTCATCACCCCAGTAAGTGTGGATGCCCTTATGTTTCCCCTTTCCACATTCCAGAGCCTTGTGAGATTTCACTGGGAACGGTCATCGCTGCAGCTGAGGCCACAGCTGTGGTTGAGCTCTGAGCACTTTGAGGGAGGAGTTCCCATTACAGTTTCTCATTCATCACTCTACCAGTACTTCCTGAGTACTGGTAGATACCAGTATCTTTCCATATTCCCCTATGTGAGAATAAACACATTCATCTGTGCCTTTGGAGAGAGGTAGTAGTATAAAGATCCTCTTGCTAACCGATAATATGAGTCAGCTTGACTGAACCTCAACAACCAGGCCAAATCAGGAGCTAGAGTAAGGGATAAGTGCATCTGAAAGCTGAGAAGAAGTATATTTTTAAGCTATAACTAACTTCAGTGACAGTCTGGACTCAGGATTGGCTTCTGGAATTGTTCACATAGATTTAAATAATGCTGGTTATCCTGCTCAGTTTCCAAGCTTTCAACTAAATTTTGGATTTAACCCAAATTCATCAGAAATTCTTTCTCTTGAGAACCCTGTTTTCTCCAGTTATCATTAAAATCTATACCATTTAATCAGATGAAAATAACACAGGAAATTGTTCAGTTAGGACTGAACTGTATTTCATCAGTGACTGGGGCAAAGCTCCTTCAGCAAGTTTGCAGATGCTATCCATTTGGAGAGTGCAAATAATCACTATGACAGATTGCCACCACAAGATGGAAGGAATGGTCAACAGAATGCTCATGGGGAAAAACTGTGGGATAAATTTGTCCATCTGAGGTGGAATAACCCTATTGAGCAGTACAGGTTGGGAACTGACAGGCTTAGTAGCAACTCTGTCTTAAAACACAACATTTAGGATTAATCTCTTAAAGCCAGTCAGTCTATATGTCCTTGCATATGCTCTTGCTCTTTCTGAGGCTCCTTTAGGCTTCTTCTGGGTCACATACCTTACTATGGTATTATACCTGGAAATGGATTATTATCTTTCATTTATTCCTTCCTCATCTCTCCCTCATCATCATATTTTCCAGTGTCATCATATTGTTCCAGATTATGTCTTTTTCAACTTCCATTAAGATAGAAAAATATACTCATAAAAATTCATCTATCAACCAAATATGATGCATACTGTAAGGAATTGCTACACACAGGTTACTCCATAGTAATGCTCTGTTATAGTCAAAGCAATTTTTTACTCTTTAAATTTTTTTTACATTTAATTTTAGAAGTAAATCCCATACGTTTGTTGAATAGAAACTTTGTCCTATGATTGTCCTTAGGTTATAACTTCTGTAATATTCAGGAAGGTACATGTTTTTTACATCAAGCATTTGTGTGAAAAACCCAGAAGAATTTTCTTCAGATTGTAAAAAAAATGAGAATATCCATGTGGTTCAGTTTCATTTACAATGTTATGACAAAAATCAGATCTTGAAAGAGTCTCTCTGTTCTCTATCTCCAGCAACAATGCATACATATGTTATTTTTCTGTGCCCCTTTATATGAAGCAGTTTTGAGTTCTGTATTCTGGACCAACTGACTCAATCATTTTGTTAGCTACCTCAAAATCTGAGGACAAGAAGAGATGTTGAATAGTGCAACAGTGCCTACAGATGTTGGACAGCATACAGCAGATAAAATATCTTCTTTTCTTCTACTACTACATTTATTGAAATTAAACTTTTATAAGAATTTTATGTTGTTGTCCCTGAGCTTTCCTTCAAAAAAATATTTTCTAAGTCTACCGCCACTATTCCTTTTAGTGGCACCTCTGTAGATAATGGAAAATAAATCTACTATATTGCTTTATTTGCATGCTGATATTATTTTTTCCTGCTATATTTTAACTTAATAAAAGTCCCTTTAAAATGATCAGTAAACCAAGCGTGTGAAACACACCATCTGGAAGCATCTGGGATCTCAAATAAACCTGGAACACAGATGAAACTTAAAAGAGAAAAAAATAGGAAATAATTTCCAAAAAAATATATTTTGAATCATAGTTTTTCATTCTACCACATCAAACACAAAAGCAACAGGCCTGGGGCAGAGGTGGCTGTTTCCCAGTAAATCAAAAAATGGAGGAAGAAGTGGAATGGACACCATACTAGTGAAAGACGAAGAGACACCTCACTGCCAGAGAATGACTGTCTTCAGTTTATTTGCTGTTATGCATCTGTGTTTTGTTCTAAATTCACTATGGACTTTGCGCCAGTAAAGGTTTCTCACTAAAATGCTTTTTAAGACAGTATTGTCAAGGGGCTTTAATCACCTGAAAAAGCATAGCTTTTGAAGGTGAAATTACACATTAGGTTTAAGCTGATCTAATAAGTGCCTGCCACTAAAATGGAAAGACCCCACTTCCCCTCCTCTCCTAAGCTGCATCCCCCAGGCTCAACTGCCCTCTCAGCCCCACACCAGTCAGGGTTTTGCACGCCCATGTGGACTCAGAGGAGCACAGTCTGATCTTATTTGAGCCTAATCTCATCAGCCTTGGCAAGAGGGGAAAGAATAAGCACCAGCAGTGACACCAGAAAGGGGCAAGGTCACTCAATTGGAAGGTGTCGCAATAGGATACAAGGTGCTCCCCTCTCCTTCTCAGTTTGAAGTAAGCTGTTAGATTTACTCAGCTATTTATAATGTGTGATGTCTTCTCAGTGCTGTGGTTCAGTAAATATTCAACTTTGCTGTATTTCAAGCTTCATATGAAAATAAACAAGCCCTCTAATGAAAAAATAAATAAACCACTTTAATCCCAGCCTGTGGTCCGTGGCAATGACAGGAATATTCTCTTTTTGTTTCTGCATTTATGATGTTTCTTTTACATCACTGTAAAAGAATTATTAAGCTATTAGCACAACAGTATGTGGCAGGCAACAAAACTATCCTCAGAATACCAATGGAATATAGGAAACAAAATATTACATATCTGCTTTTTGTCCAATTCTGTGCCATCTAAGACAATGCTTAGGAAGATCTACACTTAATGCTTTATCATATCCTACTCCATTTTATCCCAAGAGCGATGAAAATATTCTACACACTTGTGTGTTAGAAAAAAAAAAAAAAAAACACTTCTTTACTTCTTCTGTCCCTGAAAGGCAACCGTCTCAGACAGGGAACACTAAGGCCATTTTGTGCCATAAAAAAAAGCCCATCTGCTTGATTGTTGGAAGAGTTGTACACATTTGCCATCATAAAATAGTCCTCTGTAGTGCTATTAGCCTCGCAATGACTTCAATTAAAGACAATCAGTTTAGGCTGGGGAGTATGATTAATAACTTTTATATTTACAAAAGGCCTTATGACTTCAATCATGTGCTGTCATGAGGAGAGTGGCTTTAAACAGTGAGCATGGTCTTCCAGCCAATTTTCCTCTTGAAAGCCATCAAAAGGAATTGATTCGATCTCAACATCAAGGGCCATCAATGTCTGTCCAGTTCCATATCTATCAATATGATTTGATACCAATATATCTTATGCTGGGATAGAACCACTTTCCTGTACTTGTTGGCTAGGCTTGTGCTCATGAAACCCAATATACACTTTAGTATGTATCTGATGCTTCTGTTTTAAACCAACTAAGCTGAGGATATGTGTACATGCAATGGGAAAAGTGACCCTGGATCCTGAAACCAGTTCCATTGTTGGGAATTAAAAGAACATAAGGAGTTCATAACTGTTAAAATTTCTCTTCACCAATCTTTTGGCTCACAAGTCATATTTCTCTTACTGGGAACTGCTTCAACATGTCAATACTTACTAGGAAAGTAGACTAGAAAGAATGCACTAATAAACAAAAGGCATACCACAGGATTTGGACTCCAGCCCAGCTTTTATGAATACAATGATCCCTTTTCTTTATTTAAATGGAATAATTTCATTTTTACCCATACACTTTTATAGCTCTTAGAGAGTTTCTGAGAGCCTCAAAAGTATTGTTTCATAGTGACTCTTATGATGTAGATCAATGCAGAAAATATAAAACTGTAATATAAAAGAACTGGTCCTTGTCCTGCTTTAATCTGCTAGCCTAACATCTTGTCCGTACTCTGGTATTCCTGTAAATCTTGGTTTTGAACTGATGTTCATAGTTGTCTTAGCTCTGCTGTGTAGCCTCATGCAGTCTGTCTTGCTGAAAAGTTGATGAATAATGATGAATTAAAGTTAGTGCAGCTTCTCTGAGGTCCTATCTATAGTGTCACATTCTTCCCTCAACTTGAAATGTAACCTTAGTACAGTTTGTTTATATATGTGACACATGGTTTACTGAGACTAGATTGCTATGAAATTTTCTTAGGAGATTTTTTGGCTTTCAGTTAAATTTTTTACTTTGCGAAACACAAATTACCACAGAAGTTCTAATACATCAGAAATGCATGACAAATTATCTTCCTCCTGTCTCTCCTGATGGGGTTAGCAATTGCAACACAATAAGTAAGTAAAGCAAAACAAGAAAACAAACAAAAACCAACCAAATATATGAGCAATTATAAGGATTTTATAACTTAATGTATATGGCAGGGGTAAAATATCTATATAAAAAAAAATTATCCATGCAGATGGTGCTCTCTGCCATTTCTCTGCTAAACCATTTCTACTCCTAACATGTCTGTATTTTTGTCAGAGATCAAAGCAAATATTGAAATGCTAAGTTACCCAATAAATGTACAAGAGTTCGGCCTTTTACTCAGATATAAGAACTTGTGATTAAGATATAACTCTGTAACAATGTCTTCCTGGAACTTTAAAATCGCAAAACAAGCCTTGCCGGTTAAGTCAGTTGCCTGAATCACAGAATCACAGAATGGCTGAGGTTGGAAGGGATCTCTAGAGACCATCTAGTCCAACCTCCCTGCTCCAGCAGGGACACCTAGAGCATATGGCCCAGGTTTTTTGAAGTTTAAAGTTTGAAGGGTTTTGAAAACCAGGCAGTTTTTGAGGACCTCCAGAGGAAGAGACTCCACAGCCTCCTTGGGCAGCCTGTTCCAGCTCTGTCATCTTCACAGGAAAGAAGTTCTTCCTCATATGGAGATGGAACTTCCTGTGTATCACCTCATACTCATTGCCCCGTGTCTGATCATTGGCCACCAATGAGAAAAGCTTGGCCCCTTCCTCCCTACATTCCCCCTTCATGTACTTACATATATTGATAAGATCCCCTCTCAACTTTCTCTTCTCCAGAGAAAACAGGCCCAGCTCACTCATTCTCTCCTCATATGATAGATGCTCCTCTCTTAATCATCTTTACCCTCTTTAGAAACTTCACGTCCCTCTTATACTGGGGAGCCCAGAACTGCACACAGTACTCCAGGTGCGGCCTCACCAGAGCTGAGCAGAGGGGTGTGGGCCAGGACTCGACCAACCTTGACAGGGCCTCAAGTATAGTGCCGCTGTTGGAGCAAGATGTGCTGGAACTTGTCGGCCATAAGCCCTGGGAAAGACAAGATAAGCCTGGGTCGTCCTGACTAAAGGGAGCTGTAGAAGGGAGTATTGTTTCAAGGTTGTAGATAAACTTAGTCTGCTTTAAGTCTGCCGATAGGACTTAATTTGTTGCTCATTATTTTTTATAACCTGCTTGTAGCTGCTTTTGCATTTAACCAATCAAGGAGTGCCTGATTTGAAGAAGCACCCAATCCGTGTAAGACACGCTACCTTCTGATTTATATAAACGTGTGTGTAACAACAATAAAATCAACACTTTGCTTGCATCAAGCTATGTCCCGTCTCTCAATCGCGGCAGAGGGGCAGAATCACCTCCCTTGACCTGCTGGCAACATCCTCCTGATGCAGCCAGGATCCCATTGGCCTTCTTGGCCTCGAGGGCACACTGCTGACTCATGGTTAACTTGGTGTCAACCAGGACTCCCAGGTCCCTCTCCGTGGAGCTGCTTTCCAGCAGGTCGACCCCTAATCTGTCCTGGTGCCTGGGGTTGTTCCTTCCCAGGTGCAGGACCCTGCACTTGTCCTTATTGAACCTCATGAGGTTCCTCACTGCCCAACTCTCCAGCCTGTCCAGGTCCCTCTGAATGGCAGCACAGCCGTACGGAGCGTCAGCCACTCAGCCCAGCTTGGTATCATCTGCAAACTTAGTCAGGGTGCACTCTGTGCCCTCGTCCAAGTCATTGATGAACAGGTTGAACAGCACTGGACCCAGTACTGACCTCTGGGGGACACCACTGGCCACAGGCCTCCAACTGGACTTGGCCCCATTTATCACCACGCTCTGAGCTCTGCCTTCCAGGCAGTTCTCAATCCACCTCACTGTCCACCTTTCCAGTCCAGTACACTTCCAGAGCTTTCCTATGAGGATATTATGGGAGACAGTGTTGAAATCCTTACTGAAGTCAAGGTAGACAACAACCACAGGTCTCCCATTGTCCATCTGGCCAGTCATCCCATCATAGAAGGCTACCAGGTTCATCAGACATGACTTCCCCTTGATGAATCCATGCTGACTACTCCTGATCACCTCCTCCTCCACATGCCTAGAGATGCTCTCTAGGATGAGCTGCTCCATCACCTTTTCAGGACTGGAGGTGAGGCTGACCAGCCTATAGTTTCCTGACTCCTGCCTCTTGCCCGTTTTGAAGACTGCAGTGATGTTGGCACTTTTCCAGTCCTCGGGCACCTCCCCTGCTCTCCACGACCTCTCGAAGATGATGAAGAGTGGCTGAGCAATAATTCCCGCCAGTTCCTTCAGTACTCCTGGGTGCATCCTATCCAAGCCCATAGGTTTATGAGTGGCCAATTTGCCTAAGTGATCCCTAACCCAATCCTCCTTGACCAGTGGAAGGTCTTCCTCTCTTTTACCTGGACTCTGGGCTCTGTATTTCACAGGGACTAGCCTTAGCAGTAAAGACAGAAGCAAAGAAGACATTTAGTAGCTCTCCCTTCTCTGCATCCTCCGTCACCAAGGCCCCCTACCCATTCAGCAGCGGGCTTACATTTTCCCTAGTCTTCTTCTTGCTGCTGATGTATTTATAGAAGCCCTTTCTGTTGTCTCTGACATCCCTTTCTAACTTGAACTCCAGGCAGTCATTGGCCTTCCTCGTTGCCTATCTAGCCTTGGCCTTGGACTTCCTTGTTGCATATGACCAGAAAAAATATAGCATAAGCAGTCCCTAAGTCTTCATTCCAAAGCCTTGGGAACTTTTGGTTCTAGATAATGGAGGGAAAGAAGAATATTCTTTTTAAAAGAGATTGTGATTGTTTCATTCTGTGTAAGGGCAGCTTTGAAATAAATCACTGATTTTTTTTTGATAATGAGACAAAGATTGTTGAGGTGAATAAATCTTGGCCACAGTTTGAAAGTAGCAGAGTGGCAGTTAAGGCCAGGTTTGCTTTGCGTAGCCAAAAATATTGTGCAAAACTGGTGCCAGCTACTATTCATAGGCAGGACTACAGCTTTGTGAAAGCGTTTTGCTCCAAAATTGAGAACAAAGTAAGAATTTGTATGCATTCAGTGAATTCTGTGACAATGAATTTATCCTTTGGATATACTACTGTGAAGGCCACGATATGTTTGATTGTATGCTCTAAACCTTGGTCTCTTCTTTATCCTTTTCTTTCAACATTTAAAATTAACACACACAGAGCAGTTACATTTGAGCAATGATATTCCTTGTATTTAGAAAGTTTGAAAGTTTTTCATGGTGAAATCTGTCCGGCACATATGCTTCTAGTTTTGGCCAGTGGTGTTCTGGTAGACATTATGTTTCTGCTGTCTTTAGAGTTGCTTCATTTTGGCAAGGACTTCTGGTTACTTGGAGGACGTAAAGGGCAGCTATAACAATGAGAACAACAGTTCTGCAGGCCAAGGTTAATGGTTATACGGTTGTAAAAAATATAATATTACTTTTCCTGAGACATTTTAAACAAAACGCAGTGCATATCAAACAACAGCATATCTTCCTAGCTGACATGGACACTAAACATCAGTGGTCTCATTTGTTTACCACAAATTTCTAATTAAAAAAAAATCTATATAATGCTTCCTCCTTAAGAACAAACAGGGCATTTAAATAGAATTCATAGCCTTCATGCCAAGTTTGAGGGCTTATAAATTTAATTGCTCTGTAGAAGGAGGAAGTGTGCTTTTTTCTTGCCTAAGCACAGCTTTCCCTCTTTGAAAAACAGGCCTCATAACCACTGTGAGACATCTTTGCTTGTGGTCTCCCAGACAGCCTGCCGCAGCGATGGTAAGAAGATACACTGTTGGTGACTGCATAGGACTTTGTATAGCTCTTTCTACAAGAAGTTTCTGTACCTCCCGTCCTCTGCCCTCCCTCTCTATCGGGGGGAAGAAACTTTAAAAAGCAGAACAAAAAACAGGAGAAACTGCAAATATACAAAATGACAGGAATCCAGTATGTCTTTCAGGGTCTTAGTTCCACCACTGAAGACCAGCATCTCTCCTTCCATCACTAGATACTCGTGTTGCACCAGCTGACCTGGCCTATAGCATACCAGGACAGCAAACATCTTGCTTCTCTGTTCAGCTCTCTGGTCGGTGATTGTCTTAGCCTAATGATAATGCCAGCACCCTGCAGAAGAGCTCATGCTCTTACCTGTCTGCTATAATGATATCGTCTAGAACTCCTTCAAAGCTAGCTGCTGGAAAACTGCCCTTTGTATGTTCTTTGTATGTGTCTCCTCAGTGCAAGAAAAGGGGGTACAAGCCCAAATTCAAACGGAGCCTGGGCTACAATCTTCAGGTTTAAAATACCTCTAATTCAGGTCAGAGGCTGTCCTGCACAGAAGCCTGTTTTAACTGTGTGGAGAACGCTCAGACCAAGACACAGTCACAAGCTAAATAAAACACACTTTCCCTTTCCCTGTCAGAGTGGTGGGCACTAATTTTAAGTGTATGTGTTCATTATAAGCCTGAACAAGATTTTGTTGGGCCTCTTCCTCATGTCTTCAGTAATCCTGGGTGAAGTCTTGATCATTTTGGCTACCTTTTGCTAAGGGACCAGAGTTTCGTCTGTGTGAATGCATGTGCATATGGGAGAGAGAGGGCAATAAGGAGGCTTTGTCACATACCTCTTTGATGCCTATCGTGGAATACAGTAATGTCTCAACAGACTGTTTAGCAAGCCACAAGGAACCACAGACAGCAGGTACTTGCAGATTCTATAATTTTGAGTAACCTAATGACACCTGCACTTGGGCAAGGAGGAAGGCAGAGAAAACAACCACAAGTAAAGAGTTCAAAGCCACGGACTTGGCATTCTACGCTTGGCTCCCAACACTGCTTATGCTCCTGCCATTCAAACTTCTCCAGGGGCTGATATCACAAGAAAGCAAGACATCGGGTTGCTAAAAGAGGAGACTGTAGGACAAGGAGGTGGAAAGAGCTAAACACAACCGGCAGAGCAACTGAAGCTGATGGAGAAAACTTAAGTCTTTCCTGCTTTGTGGCTGCTAGCTGGCGGACGCACAGGGAAGCAGTCTCTGCTTTAGCATCTGGGTGTCCTATCTCCTTTCTAGCAGTCAGACACTAAGCATAAAGGTCCCTCCCATTCAGCTATTCCACAAAGCCCCAACAGTTCTTCTGCAAATCTGATTCTATGATGAAAATGGGACTACTCTTATATGTAAGGACTCCTTGACTGAGAGTATTTCAGGACCAAGCCCTAGTTCACTAGAACAGAGCTATTATCTCCCTGGGACACATGCTTGAACCCATTTACCTCCTAAATTTCTTTCTACTTTCTAACTAAAGAAAGTAGGACATGCACATCCCAGGAGGGAGGGGGTAGAGGGAATGAAAGAGGTTATTGTCACAGAGGCAACAACCCGAAAAATCTGTCTTCAGATACTTAGCTCAGCTGTTGATATTTTCCATTAGGCTTACTGTCAAAATAAAAATAAAAAGGAAAGATAGTGGCTGAAAAAGAGGCAAAATAGAAGGGATAAACTATCTTTATAATTTCAAACAGGATTATGTTAAATTCCTTCTTATGCTTCTTCAGTTGCTACATTTAAACTCACTTTCATACTTGCCAGCATCTGCATTGGTTTAATCTTTCTCATTCTCTCTTTTCCCCACTTTAAAACAGTTAGAACCAGCTGTTAAATACACACTGTCACACTTTGTTTTTCTCTTGATTATGCTGGCAAATGCCAATATTATGCCAATAGATAGCAGGACCTTTCAGAAGGGAAATGTATATCATTTGTAACTCTACACACATTTAGCATTACTATAATATTTTAATATTCAAGACATTATATGGGTCACAAGAGGAAGTTGCACAACAACAAACTGAATAGATATATACTGTACATTCAGGGATTGGGCATAATCATGGTCCCAAGGGGGACTGTGTCATGGTGTTTCTTCCCACTTTTCTAAAGTGCTGTTTGGTTTCTAAACTGCCTGTGAGCAGACAGTATTTATAAAACAGTTGTTATCACTGCAGTGGCATCAACCTATGCTTAGGCAAAAATTGTCTCACATTATTTCTATATCCTAGCCCTGCACCCTGAGTGGACAACAGGCATACGACTTGTCTTGAAGGGAGCCAGCTCCAGGCCAGTGTGTCCAAGAAGTTCCAGGCCAGCTGAGCCTGATCAGCTGAAGAGGCTGGAAAGGAGATCAATTAAGAGCACAAAGATTTAATGAGGATACAGAAGTGGAGGAAAACATGCTGGATGAGCCTCATGGCCTGGCATGAACCCCCAGCTTTCTCCAGTGTCTGTAGAGAATGGAGATGGTCAAGGCCCAGTGCGCCCCACTGGCAAATCTGCTCCTGTAATATTCTGTGGAAATGTGGGGCTGGGAATGAAGAGAAAGTTTTTAACACGTGTAATTTGCTGCTGCTTTTTCTCTGCTTTACATGAATAAATCTTCATTCCTGCTGTTGGCTTAGACAAGTGCCAGAGATCAGAGTTCAGAGCAAGCACTCAAATGAGACCAGAGAGAGAAGCATAGGGGTGGGGTGGGAAAGATGTGTTTCACTTCGTTCAGCTTTGTGGATTTCTAAATAGAAATGTACATGTACAAGCAAGATGTCTCTGTTCCTTGAGTAGTCAGTGAATCCTCCATCTATCAGCATCCCTGAACAGAGATTTACTGAGGCTAAAGCAGAGAGTGGCTTCTCTGGGCAAACATTAATCAGGACTACAGTACTCAGGATTTTATGCTAAAATACAATTTCTTTTTTTTCTTTTCTCAACTCTAGTTGTCATACTCTGCATTCTGACTCAAAGCTTTTCTTCCATACGCGTTTGCTAGGAGGTAACATCTTTTTCTACATTTCCTTTCATGTGTGCTATTTTTCCATTACTGTTTGGCCTGCATCCCATTGCATCACTGCACACTTCCCTGAGAGCCTTACTTCTGCATGAGAGCTGTGTAAGAGCTCTCAAAACTCTGTGGTAATGGTTAGTCCCACTGCACCAGTGATGTAGCATACTTGTCACTAGTCCTGGTGAAATGAGTGAGACTGAGCTGGTGTCTTCTCACCAAGTTCCTATCATACCTTCCTCCAACTCTGCTGATGGTATCTGGCCATTCCAGTCTCTAAGCCTGATGCATTTGTTCTTCCTACACTTTGGATAGTGTTACCTCTGCACGCCCTCAATGCTAAGCTCTTCCAGGCAGAGCCATGTTACTCCACTTGTGGGAACCTGATATTTGAAGTCTGTTTTAAAGAGAGGATGTCCCAAATGTATAAAACACAGATGTATGAAAGAGATACAGGCAGATAAGCATCTTATTTTCCATTAATTTGTCATTAATGTTCCTCCAGAGATGATACTCATAAAACCTGTATTTATAGATAAAAACTCACTACCACTTTGTGTGGATCCTGAAATAACAAATTGGCTCCAAGTGAAGCCAAACTAGAACTCTTTTTTGAATTTTCTGCATAATTCCTTTGAGGTTTGTGGGCTGAGCTAACAGAAGTATTAAATCCAGTTCAACCTTGGTTTGGATTTTAGTACTCAAACACCACTTAATGAAGTCTGTTAAGCTTAGATTTGCCCATCATATCTTGTGTTACAGAGAAACAATTAATGCTGAGTGGAAAGCAAGCTTCTTGCCCTGTAAAACTTTTTCCAGCATCAGAAGTGTTCTGTCCATGTCAAGACAGATGCAATAACGTTCAGAGAAGGAGATTTTACTTTCTTTTTTTATATTAATTAGATTCAATTTGTGTAAATATTCATGAGAAGAGTAATGAAGGTGTTACCCAGGGATCTACCATTCATATGGGATGTGGAAGAGCCAACTTTGGGTGCCTGCTTCAGTTAATATTAACTTATATGTAGAAAATGGACTGCTCACAACAGAAGAGCCTGAGTAGTACACCTATAGCCAGTAGAAATATCTTATCTTAGTCTTATCTTAAATGTGGGAGTCACAAGGGATTGAATTCATGTTTTCCTTATCTTGGAGCAAGGCATTATATAAGATTTCGTTTAGCTATTTATACTGGAGGCTCTTTCAGACTTGACCAACAGTTCTTCCTGGGCTTAAAGATGTTTCCTCCCGCAATATGTACACACATTCCCTCCCACCCCGGAAAATTTCAGTTTCCTTTAACTTATATTTTCCAAGAAGAAATATATTCACCATAGTGTTCCTTAGTACCTCTAGACTCACTTAATCTCACTAATTTTCTTGCTTGCACAGGGACACAATTATTTCTCTCTCTCTCTCTCTCTCTCCCTCTCCCTCTCTCTCTCTCTCTCTCTCTCTCTCTCTCTCATCATCTCTAAATCATCATCTCTAAACAACTCTCTCTGTTTTGGCCACAGTTGATATAAAGTTCAGGGTTAGTCTGGCCTCCATTACATTTTCTGTTCTTGTGTATGACAGGAACAGTTGGGGACAATGATAATGGTTCAGCCTCTGCAGAAGTAAAGCAACTTAACCATAGGGAATTAGGGAATTGCTCATCTTGCAAATAAGAGCTAAATATCTCACTGTGGCCAGTACCATTAGTTCATAGTAGATTTTGTCCAAGTCTAGAGATAATTAGACCTCTTTCTTCATAACTCAGCCAGGATACAAGGAGCAACTAATACAAATTTTAATGAATGAGAAGTGCAAACATATGAGACATAAGATGCACTTGAAGATATTCCCTATTACTGTGCTTTGCAGGTACAAAAGACTTCTTTCCTCTCATGAAGGCATTCTGTATACAACATACTTTGTTCATATACATATGCACACATCTGCATATACACTCAAACACACAAATCTTCAAGGCAAAACAGGAGTTGCAATATTTCTTTTTTTTTCATTATATTTGCTTTCAAGTTTTTACACCAAACTGAACGAGTAAATGAAAGCAATTCCAAAATAAAGTAGCTCATGCTTTTCCTAGCATGGGGAAAGGTAATTTGGACGAGTTGTCACCCATCTACTAAGCAATATACAGTATAGAAATCTTGGTAGATAATAAGAATCAGACGCTATTAATATTGGCACTTTGTGGATGCTAGGCACAAGAGCAGCAGCCATTTCTTCAACACATCAGAGAAACACAGCAGACTGTGGCAGCATAAACTAGATTTTTTGGTGAGACAACACATCTGACACAACTGACAGCTCATTTCTCTGTCTTGAATGCCTCCCTAGTGATACAGCTCATCGTGAACTAAACATGGGCCTACTGCCAGTGATTATAATACAGTTAACGGGAATATACATTAATTTGAGAGATTATGGACAATAGGAAATAGTCTGCTGTATGTAACCATTGTTTTTGTGCCTATCATTCACTCACAGATTCTTTTTTTAACTTTACATTTTCAGGAAACTGGCATTGCTCAAGAGTTTCATAAAGGCACCAAGCCATTTTCACCACCGGTGTAGCACTTCAGTCCATGGAGCAGTGGAGATGGGCACCTTCAGACTGATTAGTAAGAGGACAAATCCTCAGAATTGAGGGACAACTTGGACTGTGCAAAAAGGCCAGAAAGTTTCCATTTGCCTCTGCCTTTCCATTTGCTCACCATATTTATACACACAAGGAGAGAGGATGTCCAGGAGCCTGAGCAGAGAGGGATCAAAGAGAGAAAGAAAGGCTCTTGAAAGTTTCAATTGTTTAAAGCATTCATAAGAGCTCTTTTGTACCCATGATTTCAGCTCAGTTCCATTCTTTCACCTCAGCTGTCACCATCCTGGACAGATTTTTAGTCATAATCATGAACTGTTGAATCCATAAGCTGTCCTCCCTCTGTGAGCGAAAGAGGCAGCCTAAGACCTTAAGGTGCTATTCAGTTTATTCTTGTTTATCAAGAAAATTTGTGGTGCATCTGGAGGAAAAAGTTTGTTTTCAACTATCATTCAACATTTCATATGTACAGAGGATTGATTTCTAGTTTAGTCTGTGTAACCTGAATGATTTAATTGGTTATATTCTCCTTTCCATTTCTAGTCTGTGTATGTTATTTGCTGTGCTATCAGTAAAACTGTGAGTCTCAGCTGTAATGATTATGATCAAATTTCTGATTCCCAACAGGGAGCTGAGGAAAGGTCTAGAGAAGCAAGGAGTACTTTCATTTGTCCTCACACTCTTCCAGTACTGAAACAGATTTCTTGATTTTTAATTTGAAGGATCTGGCCAAATTACAAGGCTGCTAAGCAAATTTGAATGGTAAATATGCTGACGAGGTCATTTGTCAGTGAATGTGATTTATTTGAATAAAATAAAGTGAAAATTACATCATCTTTTTCCTATGGCTTTGTAGCTTTCTACAATCTAGGCAAAGTATGATGGATTAAATGAACCCCTAAAGCACCCCAGAATCCCAGCAGAAGTGAGAGATCACATGTTTAGCATGACACAGACAGTCTCTGGCCAAAAGATTTTACAGTCTAGAGAAATAAACAAATGAGGAACAAAGCCAGCATTGCTTCCCTTTTCTGCATACAGAGAACCAAGACAGAGAAGTAGGTGATTTGCTCAAAGTTTGCCTTTTGCCTGAAGCCTTCATCCTGTGGAGAAAGAAACTGAAGGTTCCCATAAATCCTCTCAAAGCCCTTGGCTACAACGTCGCTTTCATTTTGGAAAATCATGCTGCTTCAGAAAATGATTTATTACTTCTCTGGAGTCCTGACAACCAAGAGTACTGGCAGCATAGAAAAGTAGCTACTGCATCCTTGAAGGTCTGTGCATGTGCTGTGTTTCTGCAGTGCCAGACACACAACAGGCCTCTCATTTTGGGGGATTTTTGACATCTTGTATCTTCCCCACTGGCAAATTTTCACTTTTGTTCTAAGTGGCTTATACAGGCAACTAGAAACAAGCAAGATTTTGCTTAGAAGTAGTAATACAATTGCTTTGTAATTTCTGAATGGGAAGAAGCTTGAATGCTTCATCTACAGATTAGGGTTTTATCTGAAGTTTCATATTTTTGTTCTGCACATCACTCATTGTTCACCTTATTGCTTTGTTTCTGTGGCTGCTGTAGGAGAAAGGAACATCTGGAAAGCTTTACTTTTGCAGCATGTAAAGAAAGGAGTCACATTAATACTAATCTGCAATAAACAAGTGGGAATGTAAGTGTGGTGCCTCACACAAGCACTTACGAGAGGAATTTTTCACAGCAGGAATCTGAGATTCAGCTGAGATCTGACATTCTGTGCTTGGTTTGAATTTTATCATAGGCCGTTTATCCCAATCTGTTCTGTATATCCTGATATTTCATAACCTCATTTGCATCTGTCTTGCCATTCCTAATTTCATCCCTATTTTGTCATCTTTTTCATATAATCCAGTCTCCTCCCATATAAAATCCAGACTCACCTCAACCCCATTTGTCTGTTTAGTCAGTCCTACTGCATTTATTTACATCTCTAATACAATTGCCACATAACCTATATTCACTGTGACCCTAACAGCCTTAAAATCATAGAATCATACATAGAATCACAGAATATTCAAGGTTGGAAGGGACCTTTAGAGGTGATCTAGTCCAACCCCCTGCACACGCAAGGTCACCTAGAGCATGTGGCACAGGGCTGTGTCCAAGTGGATTTGGAAGACCTCCAGAGAAGGAGACTCCACAGCCTCTCTGGGCAGCCTGTTCCAGGGCTCTGTCACCCTCACTGTTAAGAAATTTTTTCCTTAAGTTCCTGTGGAACTTTTTGTGCTTCAGTTTGTGGTTGTTTCTTCTAGTTCTATCAATGGCCACCACTGAAAAGAGGACGGATCCATCCTCCTCAAAATCATTTGCCATCCTCTTAAATCAATAGCCAGAGCATTTTCTTCTTTTTTTTTTTTTCTCAGGAAACTTCCACAGTTTCAACAAACTGCAATGAGTCTGACCCCATGTAATGAGTTTGGCACATTCTCAACTAAAATAGAAAATTCGCAGGAAACAATGGTTTGACAATAACAATTCATGCTGAGTCTGCATTTATCATTTGCTATTTTTCTTTCATTTAGGCATGGCATTAGTCATTCTGACTTGGTATTATCAACCTTTTTGTTTTGTATTTAACATTTCATGGCTGTATTACTGAAGAGATTTTTTTTTCTGTTGCTCTGCCTCTGCTTCTCTTCTAATTCCACTGCTTCTGCTGAGGAATTAGTCATAAATTGCCACCTGTGAATGTTCACTGCGTTGTTTATGGACCTCTAGGCTGATTTTTTTTTTATAGGCAGGAAATTCTCCAGATAGGTAACCTTATGATTTTATCAGTGATTTGTTACAGAGTTCTTGTCTGCTTCATTTCAGGCCCCATCTTACAGTAGTACTGCTAAACACATTTTCTCTTGCTTAACGGCAAGTCATGGCCTTGGTGTTTATCCTGGTTTCATGCCAGTGGAGCTTACTTTGAGGGCCAAAAAGTTGCAAACAGTAGATTTCCTGGAATCTTCAAAAAAATTAATTTAACAAAAGGATTATAATACACTAGCCAGTAAGAATTACATCCTCAGATGATGTAAATCGGCATAGCTTCCTTCAAGTGTTGTGACTCCGGTGGATATATCAGTAACAGTCCCAGTAGCACAAATGAAAAATAACTATCTGTATTTTATAAGGCACAGGGAGAAAATGAAGTCAGACTCCCATCAGTCACTCTCCATGAGAGCCTATGCTGACTGCTGCATCTCCATGTTCTTTCTCTGTAGGTTGGTGTGACTTGCACCTCCTTAACTTATCCCCGAGGACTGAAAAAATGCAGATGAAAAAACAGGGCACAAACTTGCATTTTCTCTTGAAAATTTGGGGCAGAACATTGTAACCTTCATTTTTCATAAAGTGTTACACTCACTGAACCAAAGCAGTCACACTATCATCCTGGTTTTACAAAGACTTGATCCAGGAGAAGCTGTGGGTTAGCTTACTGTGAGCATACTTAACTTAGCTCTAAATAGTATCCACAAAACCATTTTTTATGTGTACAGTGCAGAGAGTGCACTGTAGTCTGTCATCTGATGTCTGAGAATGAGATTGACATAAACACAGACTGAAACACTAGCTATTCAAACTAGTCCAGAGGAAATACCAAGGAGAAAAAGGCATGTTAAATTTGGTATCTCTTTGGAGCTTCAGGCTGGTGGAAGCTATTTGGCTCTGTTCAGTTTCATAAACATAAATCTTTTCCTTACTTTTGACTTCTAAACAGGAGAAGGATTCTCTTAGTCAATTAGCTGACTAGGGTATAAAAAAAAATTGTTCAAAAGCATCATCTTCCTGAGGAAACTTGAATTTTCAACTTCCATATATGAATCAACTATCTACAATGTTATTCTCTTGACCACATGATTCTACTTGTAGGTAAAAAAAGATGAAATATCAGAGAAAACAGTAAGACCTGCATTTCTGTGACAGTGCCATGACCACTGGCTAAAGAGTGATCTTCCCTTCTCTCTGCCGCAGTGAATACGTGGTTACCTCCTGCAGATAGCAACAGATTCAACAACAGAGCTGAAAAGTTCCATCCCAGAAGTAATTTAAGATTTAAAGTTTCTTTCTTTGATACATATTCACATCCCCTCAGGCAGAGAAAGCCTCTGAACCTAGGTAAAAATAAAGCAGGTGAGTTTTCAAATAACCAAGTCACAGAGTAAAGAAAGTGTGCCCTTTCCTCCCTAATTTATTCTATATATAATAAAAAAAAAAAAGATATTCAACATGAGACTTGAGAAGAGTCATTTAGTTTAAGAAGTATTTTATTTGAAATATGAATTAGGAAATGAGTTGCTCCATGTTTCTAGGATAGAGACAGTGATACAAGCACATAAAGAATTTCACATGAAAAGCTTAGACACACAAGGAATTCAGATACCTGCAAAGTTGCATGGGCAGAATTTAGATCTTGGATATTTAAATGTAAGTCTGTAAAGAATAAGGTCAACATCTAAGTGACCTTGTCAATGTGAGCCCAGGCAGCTATATCAAGGTAGTGAGACAGCTCTGGGGCAGAAAGACAGCTGAAAAACGCTTCAAGATTCCTTCAAATTTGCAAATCTAGGATAACACTGTACACTTCATACTATCCTCTTGTGAATTCAGTGACTTTCCGTCCTCCAAACCACTATTGCAGGAGCTGTAAACTGCAGATGAAGGGCTAGCAAGAGCCATCACAGTGCCAGTGTCAAATGAGGTGTCATGTTTTGGGCAGAGGAGTGGAAGAATCAGCTCTTGATTTTTATAGGTATTCTACAACTAACAAGTCATAAGTTATACTACACGATGAACTACTACTAGAACATGACATATAGGGGCAATTCACCTGGGGCCTTAGTCTCCCCATTGCATGCCCTGGGGCATATGGAATGTCTACATGCCCAGCCTGCTGAAAAATAGCCAGATGACAAAAGTTGTCTTTTCTGTATCGGAGTATCTATGATGGTGAAGAAAAACAACTCCTGAGTGCTACCACCAATTCTCTCCCCTCACTGTGCATGGATCACGGAAAGACAGCTGGCACTTTCCTTGTTTGGTCTTCATTAGTTCTTCTCCACCTGCCCCATTTCTACCTTTCTTAGAAAGAAGGCTGGAGTGTGGAGACTTTTTGACAGCCTGATCACTGTTATGGAGGAGCAGACAGAAAAGACACTCCTGTGGAGCCTAGTCATACTGTTGAGTAACATAAATGTCCGATTTCACTTGAAAAAACTTGCTAGAGGCATAAGTCACACAGTTACTATACCTGAAAGGATTCACATGTTTTGGAAAACTCTCAGTGCCAATATCAGACTGGCCGACATGAATAAATGCTGTAGTTAGTTTTCAGCTCTAAATTTCCAAAAACTGGCAAAGTATAAATATTCAGATGACTGATGACTGTGGCAGTGTTCAGCATTATGGTGTTGGAAACTTCTATACGGTCCAGTCTGCAGATCAGCTCTCAGCCTCCTGGCTTCAGCATATTCATCAATGACTTGGACGAGAGCACAGAGGGCACCCTGAGCAACTTTGTGGATGATACCAAGCAGAGTGGAGTGGCCGACACTCCAGAGACCTGTATTGCCATTCGGGGGGACCTGGAGAGGCTGGAGAGTTGGGCAGAGAGGAACCTCATGAGGTTCAACAAGGACAAGTGCAGGGTCCTGCACCTGGG
>VZSG01000369.1:525396-584419 GCA_013398315.1 Nothoprocta pentlandii | reverse complement strand
AAAAAAAAAAAAAAGTGCAGATAATATAACCTCAAAGCAGCACCTCTAGGGTGTTAAATAATGAGTCGCACATCACGTCCTCATATCCCTTTGACCTTTATGCTCTTCCTGGGCAACATGCTCTAGGTGACCATGCTTAAGCAGCAGGGTTGGATTAGATGATCTCTAAAAGTCCTTTCTAATCTCAGTGATTGCATGATTGTGACAGCCCTGTCTCCTCTCCTTGCTGCCCCTCTCAGCTGTTGCCCCTCTGTTGCTGCTGCAGTGTTTAGTCCTGAACATCCAGATGAAAGCAACGTTTTGGAAGGAAATTCCTGGGATTTTTCTACTCTCCCTTTCTAGTTGGGATGTATGGCAAAGCAATGCCAATGATTAAGCACACAGCCAGAGAAGAGCTGAGCCATCCAACAGAGATGTTTCTGCAAAACAGTTTGGTCTCAGGAGATATTTTGATTTGCTTCATCCTCTATTATAACTGCTCCTTTCATGATGTAAACAATGAAGTGATACAGCCTAGCAGAATGTTCCCCTTCTATCCTCAAGCACCACTAAAAAAATGTGTTTGTTAGCTACCCTGCATGATTTTGAGTTTTGTCATTAGTTTTTCATTTTCCAAGTCTGCAATGCACATTCTAAGTACTATGTTTCCCTCATCTACCTGTTTTTCAAATATATTCTTCATCCCACTCCCCCTGCCTCAATATTAAAGATCTTCACACAAAAGTAGCTGATGTAGTTTGGATAGCAAAGTTACCTGTATCCACTCAGTTGGCTTACTAGAGGGTTTGCATTAAAGTGGTTTACAAAACTAAAATGTAACTAAATACAACTCTTCAAACACTGCTGTGATGGATATGCTCCTTTCCCAGCTCAACTTGACTTTTCACACGTAGTCCTATTCAGGTGTTAACCACCGGTGATATTATCTGATCCTGGTATGTACCTCCCTGATTTCTTCCCCCACTCAAACATTAACCAGCAATAACAACCCTGATGGCTGTATCCTGATACAAGGCTAATGTGCATACACTAGCCAAAAGTCCTCTGAAAGAATGACTATGTCAGCCATCTTATCCCATAAATATGGGGACAGTCCAAGAGCCCACTGAGCTCTCCTTGCATGGCAGCGAGCTGCATGCCAGGATCTCCCCTTGAGCAGGGACACCTCACAAGGATGCTCCTCGAGGTTAAGAGATCCTTGCCACAACAGATTCATGGCAAGTGACTACAGCGTGCTCTCTTTCTGAACTTGTAAACTTTACTTTGTGCACAAAATGCTTAAGTTAAAAACTGTTGACCAGGTCTGGGACTAGGATTGGATCCAGTCACACCCAGACTCTTAGCTAACTATAATTTTGCCTTCTCTTTGGCATGTGAAGCCCTCTGTCACATTTATGTGTCATTAATGTAACAGTAACCTAATGCAGTCTGACTGTAGGAAAATCTGCATAAGTAGGAAAAGAAGCAGAGATGTCTCAGGCAAGACTACCTTATTTGACCCTCCTTTTTCCTTTACAGATGGTGCTCGTTGAAGCTAGTATTCAGAATAATGAAAGGATTGTAGCATATGCCATAACTTGGCACAAGGTAGACAGGAGCTGAACAAGTTTCCTCCATGCTTTCCTGTGAGTCCCTATTAATGGTGAGCCATAGGGCCTGCTTTCATTTCAGTTCTTGGTCTTTCTTCTCCTTTTTTTCTACTTATAATTTCAGAGCTGAAGTCTTCTTTCATATATGCCAATTATAAACCCTCATAAATTCACTGATGGCAGTGATTTACAGGATTACAGGATTTCTTTCTGATTTACATTCACCTACAAAAAATAGTTAGATTGAGCACAAGTTTGAAAGAAACAAAAAGAGTATCCTTTGTCCCTTCATTCTGGTAAATGTTCTTTGTATCCCTATTATTCATCCATCTGTTCCGACACACAGAAAACTGCTGTTACCCCAAAGCATTATTCCCATGAAAAGACATGGTACTGCTCAGCAATGTCCTGAATTTACCTTTGGAACTGCACTATGGACCAAACATTCCACAAGCTGCATCAGTGCCAAAGTACACTAGTATAAAGGGTTTGCAGAATTAAAATTAAGGTTAGTTTCAGAAAAAAAAAAAAAAAAAAAGAAGAAGAAGAGAGAAAGCATAGAGATGTCAAAACAGTGTGTTTAGAAGAGGCTGGCAAAGAATGGATAGTGGTGGCAAGATGGCTGTGCTAGAAGTACTTAATGGTGTAGGACAAAAAAGAGGAGATACTACCAGAAAAGAACTAAAACACTTCTAAAAAAATAGAGCTTAAAATTAGGATTTCAAGACAGAGAGAGTGTTGAGGAAACACTGCAGTGGGTTTTGAAAGAGGCCCAAAGAGAAGGAAAGAGGACAAAAATATCTGTTGGAGTACTTTTTGGAAACAGCCACTAGTGGCGAGGCAGTGAAAAGAACACATTTCAAATTCTTTTTCACAAATAAGCTTTAGTGTAGTGTAAGGATTTGGAAAAGAAGAGAGCATAGATACATCATTGTAGAGGGTTTGCAAAGATTCTCCAAAAAAAGAAAAGGCTGACAGAGCAAAGAAACCTCTGCCCAAGTTAATATGTAATAAGTGACTAGTGGCTTTATAGTGACAGCACAGGTTTAAAATCCCTCTTCAAAATTATGGGTAGGGTTAGGGTTCAGGAGAGCAGAGAGTATAGAGTGGAAGTGGGAGTACAAAGTAGTGGGAGTACAAAGAGTCTCTCGAAAGAAGGTTAAAGGAGCAAAGAAAGATCATATTGAGGTATTTTTTGGAATTATTGACTAGCGGCTTGACATTGGAAACGTGGTCCCTAAATCCTTCTTCACAATTAGGGTTCAGAACACCAGAGAACATTCAGGTACGACTGTACTGAGTATGGAAAGAGCCTGTAAAAAGGAGGTTACTGGAGCAAGGAACACTCTCCTCAGAGTATTTTTGTAAATAGCGACTAGCGGCTTGGCATTGGCAATACAGAAATCGTTCCTCAAATTAAGGTTAGGGTTAGGATTCAGAAATCAGAAAGTGTAGAGGCACAGTTGTGGTCAGCTTTGAAAGAGTTTCTCAAAAGAATCTTAGTGGAAAAAAGGAAGCCCAGAATATTCTCAAATGAGATACTAGTACCATGACAGAGCAAGTACAGGCCTGAAACACATATTCAAAATCACTGTTTGGGATGAAATCAGAAAAAGAGGGCAAGAAGAGGCACCACTTGGGAGAAGAAGAAAGAGACTCCAAAAACAACAAACTAGCGGATCAGAAAAAGCTCTGTTCAGGGTAATTTTTGGAATGTGATGTTGTGGGCATCGCAATGCCAGCATGGGTCTGAAATCCTTCTTCACAGTAATGGTTAGAGTTCAGAAAACCAGAGGGTGTAGAGGCACCGCTGTTACGCATGTCAGAAGAGTCTCTCAAAAGAAGGTTAGCAGACCAAAGAAAGCTCTGCTCAGAGTACTTTTAGGAATGAGCGACTAGTGGCTTGCTCGTGGCAACACAGGCCTGAAATCCTTCTTCAGGATTAGGATTAGGGTTAGGGTTCAGAAAACCAGAGCTCATAGAGGCACTGTTGAAGTAGGAGTGCAAAGAGTCTCCTAAAAGAACCTCAGCAAAATAGAAATATCTCTGCTCAGGTTCCTTTTTGGAATGAGTGACTACTGGCTGGACAGAGTCAACACAGGCCTGAAATTCTTCTTCACATTTAGGGTTAAGTTTAGAGGTCAGAAAACCAGATCTCACAATGGCACTGTTGTAGTGAGATTGAAAAGAGTCTCCTCAAAAACCCTTACTGAAAGAGAAAAACATCTGCTCAGAGTACTGTTAGGAATGAGCACCTACTGGATGGGTATTATAGAATCATAGAATGCTTAAGATTGGAAGGGATCTCTCTCTAGAGGTCATGTAGTCCAACCCCTACTGCACACACAGGGTTACCTAGAGCATGTGGCACAGGGCTGTGTCCAAACGGGTTTGGAAAATCTCCAGAGAAGGAGACACCACAACCTCTCTTGGCAACCTGTTTGTTCCAGGGCTCTGTCACCCTCACTGTTAAAAATTTTTTCATAAGTTCCTGCGGACCTTTTGGTTCTTCAATTTCTGGCCTTTTCCTCTAGTCCTATCACTGGCCACCACTGAAAAGAGGCCGGTCCCATCCTCCTTGGCCCCATCCTCCTCAATTCCTCTCTTAAGGTATTTCTATACACTGATTAGATCCCCTCTTAGCCTTCTCTTCTTCAGGGTGAACAGGCCCAACTCTCTCAGCCTTTGCTCATAGGGCAGATGTTCCAGGCCCCTGATCATCCTCGTAGCCCTGTGTTGGACTCTCTCCACATCCCTCTTGTACTGGGGAGCACAGCACTGGACACAGTACTCCAGATTTGGCCTCACCAGGGCTGTGTAGAGGGAGACGATCACCTCCCTTGACCTGCTGGAGATTCCCTTCTTAATTCTCCCCAGGATCCCATTGGCCTTCTTGACCATGAGGGCACATTGCTGGCTCATGGTCAACTTGTTGTCCACCATGACGCCTAGGTCCCTCTGAGGGTAGAGTCAACACTGACCTGAAATCTTTCTTCAGAATTAGGGTTAGGTTTTAGGGTTCAGAAAACCAGACAGTATAGAGGCACCGTTGTAGTGGGGGTTGAAAGAGTCTCCTACAAAAACCTTAGTGAAATAGAAAAACCTCTGCTCAGAGCCCTTTGGAGAGGGATAGAGTCAACACAGGCCTGAAATCCTTCTTCACTGTTAGGGTTAAGGTTAGGGTTCAGAAAACCAGAGAGCGCAGAGGCACCCTCAAATTAGTAGTGGAAAGACACTCCAAAAAATCCTTAGTGAAATAGAAAAACTTCTTGACGGAGTCCTTTTAGGAATAAGCAACTACTGGCTGGATAGTGTCAACCTGGGCCTGAAATCCTTCTTCACAATTAGGGTTAGGGATAGGTTTCAGACAACCAGAGAGCATGAAGCACCCTTGTTTTGCATGTTGAAAGAGACTCTCAAATCAAGATTATTAGAGCAAAGAAAGCTCTGCTCAGAGTACTTTTTGGAAAGAGTGACTAGTGGCTTGCTCATGGCAGCACAGGCCTGAAATCCTACTTAACAATTAGGATTAGGGATAGATTTCAGACAACCAGGGTGCGTAGAGGCACCACTACAGTGTGGGTGGAAAGAGTCTCCTAAAAGTACCATCATAGTGCAGTAGAAAAAACTCTTCTAAGGTTCCTTTTTGAAATGGGCGACTACTGCCTTGAAAGATCCAGCATGGGCTCAAAACCCGTCTTCACAATTAGGGTTGGGTTAGCATTGAGAAAGGCAGAGATCGTCAAGGTACCATTGTAGCGTGTGTCAAGTTTCTCAAAAGAAGGAAAGTGGAGTGGAGAAGAGTTAGAGTTTGGAAAAGCTGAGAGCATCTAGAGTAACTGTTGTAGTGGGAGTGGAAAGAGTCTCCCAAAAGAACCTTAGCAAAGAAGGAAAACCTCTGCTCAGGTGCGTTTTTGGAATGAGTGCCTACTGGCTGCATAGGCTCATCGCAGGCCTGAAATCCTTCCTGACTCTTATTTCTAGGGTTAGTGTTGAGAAAGCAGAGAATGTAGAGCAGTTATTGTAAACCGAGTGTAAGGTGTCTCACAAGAAAAGGCTAGAGGTGCAGAGAAATCACTGCTTCAAGAACTTTTTGGAATGAACAGTTAGTGCCTTGACAGAGCCAGCACAGGTCTCAAATTCTCCTTCAAAATTAGGGTTTCTCTTAGAGTTCAGAAAAGAAGAAAGTGTAGAGGCACCATTGTGGTGGGAGGGGAAAGATTCTCCTAAGAATACCTTAGCAAAGTAGAAAAACTTCTGCTCAGAGTACTTTAAGGAATGAGTGACTACTGACTGGACAGTTGGGACAGGCCTAAAATCTTTCTTCACAATTAGGTATAAGTTTAGAGGTCAGAAAAATATACTGTGTGCAGGCACCCATGCAGGGTCTGTAGAAAGAGTCTCTCAAAAGAAGGATAGTGGAGCAAAGAAAGTGCTGCTCAGAATGCTTTTTGGAATGAGTAACTAGTAACTTGCTTGTGGTAGCACAGGCCTGAAATCCTACTTCAAAAGTAGGGTTAGGGTTAGGTTTCAGAAAAGCAGAGAGCCTAGAGGCACCATTGTAGTGGGTGTGGAAAGAGTCTCCTAAAAGAACCTTTGGTGATATAGAAAAATCTCCGCTCAAGTCCCATTTTGGAATGAGCAACTACTGGCTGAACATAGTCAGCATGGCCCCCAAATCCTTCTTCACAATTAGGGTTATGTTTAGGGTTCAGGAAACCAGAGCGTGTAGAGGCATCCTTGTAGTGCGTGTCGAAAGAGTCTGTCAAAAAAAGGTTAGTGGAGGAAAGCTCTGTACAAGGTACTTTTTCGAATGAGTGACTAGTGGCTTGGCTGAGTCAACTCGGGGCCTGAAATCCTTCTTCACAATTAGGGTTAGCATTAAGTTTCAGTAAAGAAGAGATTGTAGAGTCACCATTGTAGTGGATGTGGAGAAACTCATCCAAAAAAAAATCATAAGCAGATCCAGGAAAGCTCTGCTCTCAATACTTTCTGATCTGAGTCACTAGTTTCTTTGCAGTGGCATCAGGGACCTGAAATCTTTCTTCATAGTTAGAGTTTTGGTTAGGGTTAGGTTTAGGGTTCTGAAAAGTTGACAGTATAGAAGCATCTTTGCAGTTGATTTGGAAAGAGTCTCCCCGAAGTAGGATGAACTGGAACTTAGGAGGAATTTAGGACTGGAGGAAAGCCAACACCACTCCAGTCTTCAAAAATGGCAAGAGGGAGGAGCTGGGAAACTACAGGCTGGTCAGCCTCACCTCCGTCTCTGGAAAGGTGGTGGAGCAGCTCATCCTAGAGAGCTTCTGTAGGCATGTGAAGGAGAAGAAGGTGATCAGGAGTAGTCAGCATGGATTCATCAAGGGGAAGTCATGTTTGACAAATGTGATAGCCTTCTATGACGGGATGACTGGCCAGATGGACAAGGGGAGAGCTAGGTATGTTGACTTCAACAAGGCTTTCAACACCATCTCCCATAATAACCTCATAGGAAAGCTCTGTAGGTGTGGACTGGATGAGTGGACAGTGAGGTGGATGGAGAACTGGCAGATGGCAGAGCTCAGAGGGTGGTGATAAATGGGACTGAGTCCAGTTGGAGGCGTGTGGCCAGTGGTGTCTCCCAGGCATCAGTACTAGGTCCAGTGCTGTTCAATATGTTAATCAATGCCTTGGACGAGGGCCCAGATGGCACCCTGGGCAAGTCTGTAGACGATACCAAGCTGGGTGGAGTGGCTGACACTCCAGAAACCTGTGCTGCCGTTCAGAGGGACTTGGAGAGGCTGGAGAGTTGGGCAGAGAGGAATCTCATGAGGTTCAACAAGAACGAGTGCAGGATCCTGCATCTGAAGAGGAATAGCCCCAGGCATCATTAAATATTAGGGGTTGACCTGCTGGAAAGCAGCTCCGTGGAGAGGAACCTGGGAGTCCTCTTTGACACCAAGTTAACCAGGAGGAAGCAGTGTGCCCTCATGGCCAGGAAGGCCAATGGGATCCTGGACTGCAACAGGAGTGTTACCAGCAGGTGAAGGGAGGGGATCCTGTGCCTCTGTTCAGCTCTGGTGAGGCCTCACCTGGAGTATTGGGGGCAGTTCTGGACTCCCCAGTATAAGAGGGATATGGAGCTTCTAGAGAGGATACAGAGGTGATTAAGGGACTGAAGCATCTATCTAATGAGGAAAGACTGAGTGAGCTGGGCCTGTTTAGCCTGCAGAAGAGAAGGCTGAGAGGAGTTCTTATCAACATGTACAAAAACCTGATGGGAGAATGGGCCAAGTTCTTCTCAGTGGTGGCCAGTGATAGGATAAGGGGCAATGGGTACAAGTTGAAACACAGGAAGTTCCATCTGCATGTGACGAAGAACTTCTTCACTGTGAGGGTGACAGAGCTCTGGCACAGGCTGCCCAGGGAGGCTGTGGAGTCTCCTTCTCTGGAGGTCTTCAAAACCCACCTGGATGCCACCCTGTGCCCCGTGCTCTGGGTGTCCCTGCTGGAGCAGGGGGTTTGGACTAAGTGATTTCTAGAGGTCTCTTCCAACCTTAACTATTCTGTGATTCTGTGAAAAGTAGATTAGCAGAGCAAAGGAAGCTCTGCTCTCACTCCTTTTTGGTCTGTCCAATAAGGGAGTAATAATGCCAGAATTGTCCTGAAATCCCTTTTCACAATTAACATTAGGGTTCGGTTTTGGGAAAGCAGAGCATATTGAGGTACCATTGTAGTTGACGTGGAAAGAGTTTCTCTATGGAAGGCTAACAGAGCAAACCAAACTCTCTTTAGAATTATTTTTGGTCTTGGTCCCTGATGGGTTGTAGTGACAACACTGTCCTGAAATCCCTTTTACAATTAGGGTTACACTTTTTGAAGGTATTGCAGAGGACTATGTCATAAAGAAGATTTTTTTTTTTTTTTGGTTACCAGCATCACATCTTCACATTCAGCCTGATTATTGCAGATTATTCCTAGGATTTTTTAGTTTTCCCTATATTACCGTTGAAGAGACTCAATTAAGGATGTTGTCTTCCCTATGCCCTCCCTCTCCTGGTGGAGGAAAAGGCAGTCCTTTTCTCACAGAACGGAATTCTAAGTCCTGTGTTATATGTTCCTAATAAAGGAGCAATTATATGAATCACAGTAGCAAAATGTTCTTTCAGTGCATATGTCCCACTCCCTGCCTTAGGCATCCAAGTGCAGCTACACCTCATTCCAGACAAGGATTTCAGCTTAGACACAGGTCTATAGTCTATAGTCCCCTTGTTACAGAGCTGTAGCAAATGACCTGGTGTTCCAGTGCATTCTTGAATGAAATTGCTTGTGGCTGTTTTTTGGACAAAAATAAATTCCAACTGGCCAATTTAACAAATGAAACTCAGCTACAAAAATGTAGTGATATTTATTCACACAACTGCCAGCAAACTCACATGCACCATGAGTCATTCCAGATGTGGATAAAAACAAAGTCTGTCTGTGAAAGTAAGTCTCCTGATCCCGAAGAGACTTGGTTTGGGAAAGGAGCTGCACATTGACTTCTGTTGTACTCGGAAGAACGGACAGGTTCCTCCTTCAAAGGGGGTGGGGGAGGGGAAAAGTCATTTATATTCCTCAGGAGAGAGATAGGAAAAAACTTATAGTATATACCTAGACATACTTATTTTAAAGAAAACGATGCATTGGAAGACTTTGCTGCTGCTGCTGTTCTATTACAGTGTTCATGCCACTGTGACCTACAAATGGAGCAGAGGTAAGATTTAAACATGAAAATCTATTTAAGGGAAAATTTAGACTCTGTAGAACTGGACTGAAGCTGTATTTTATTTTACTTTAATTTGTGCCTCCCGACTATGATTTTTTTTCCTCCATTAAATACCAGGTTACTTAACTAATAGATGCCTAAAAATAAAACTATAATACCATACATAGGAACAAAATCACAAGAACCAAACTCTTCTTTCTCACTTTTTTCCTCTCTTAGTGCTTCTTTCTTTTTCCCTTATTAATAAAAATTCCAGCTCCTGAAATTTCAAGAAAATCCTATTCAGTTACAGGTGGCATGATTTACTGCTCCAGTAGGCAGATATCTGTTCATAAATCTATCCTCCTTACCCTATCATAAATACAGTGCTTAGAGTGTGGGGGGTGCTTAGCAATGCCTAAAACATTACCCAATGGACTTTTCTATACAACATAAAGAAAACTACTAGATAATTATCAAGTTTCAGCTGCCAGTATGACAATACACGGTGGTGATATATGTGTATTCAAGTGAGTGGCTGCAAGCTATGAAATGGTTTGAAACTATTGGATTGCATAGAAGATAGTTGCTTAAAAGCTAGTGATGATGTTCTTTCCCCTTTTTTTATTGCCTCCTCTGGTATTTGGCAAAGCTTCTGTAGCTGCTGGGTAGAGCTGCTGGAAACAGAGAAAGGAAACACCTCCCAAAAGATTTCTTTGGGACTAATACTGAAATTCACAGATTTTCAAAGGAAATGAAGTTTGTCAAATCACCCCACTCAAATACATACACAAACACACATTTATTGCTCATGATAGCTAGTTGCTTTCTAATTTGTGCGTTAGATTTGGTTAGGATTTCATAAGGGGAGGTAATGACTGAATGGAGTAATGCTGTGGCTTTAATCATTCTTTTTAGCTATTGAGGGGGGCTAACAGAGCACAGACGGCACTGAGAACGGCAGTCTCCTTCTGCAGTTTTTCCACCAGCTGCTTGGATGACTACGGATGACCTGCATATGCTTTAGTTTTCTGTGACTATGTAATAGGGGTGGTGGCACTAATCACCGTTGTAAAAACCTCTGTAAAAGTTTGTCTTTCTAGTGATGATGCTTAAAAAAGAGAGAAAATCATAACTACACTTGCATATCTGATAAAAATCCTACCTTTTTGGGAGAAAGAGGACACATTATCTGTAAAGTGGAGAAAACAGAAAGGGTTATATTTTCATAAAATCATCACCATACAATTTAAGGATATTCTTTGTTTTTGCTAAGTTACTTATTTAGTTAAACAACAGAACCCTCTAAGAAATCCATGCAAGTATTACAGTCCATTTTTAATCGTCTTGATCATTTAAAGGAAAAATCAGAATCCTATTCTGCCTTTTAAGATAGCAAATTATTTAAGAAATGGAAACGCTAAAGCTTTTTCGGGAGCACTTCAGAGGGAATAGGAAGCTCATGTTGTGATAAGGAGTTAATTCCCACAAATATTATGCAGAGACATCTGCTGATGGGGGAGCAGAACTTCTCTTGATAGCTACTTGGACTCTTCATCTCCTGTTTTAGATGCATTCATCCTCCAACAATAGCAACTTCAGAGCACCTGCACTCCCCTACTATGCCCACGTGCTAGCCCAACAAACCCTATCCTCTTCAGCAGCATTTAGAGGGCAAAAGCACCATATTAATTTATGAACTGCTTAGCAAACCAGTAGGAAAATCTGAGTTCTGAGGCATGACACCCTCCTGCACACTCAGAGCTCTTCTCTCCATCCACAAGCAGCAAGAGACTTGTGCCTGCATTAAACTCATCTGATTTAGTCTCATCCGAGTCCTGATCTGAATTTGGCACTGGAATAGCAAAGACAGGTCAGCATCTGGTCTGATGGAAATGAAATATAAATTGCTATATCATTTCCATTTTAACTAGCAGTCCAAGCTGTTCAGAAAAGAAAAGAAAAGAAAAGAAAAGAAAAGAAAAGAAAAGAAAAGAAAAGAAAAGAAAAGAAAAGAAAAGAAAAGAAAAGAAAAGGTAGGACAAAAGTAGGACAAAAGGGACCATTTTAATTATCAACAGTTGTTTAACCTGAATAAAGCCAGACCTAAGGAAATATAAACATGTATGTGGTGAATAGTGAGAGGGAACTCCATTGTGCTATCTCTTCTTGCCTTTATGAGCATTAGTAAAGTGAGAAAAAGCATTTCTAGCGGGAAAATTGAGCAATTCCTTTTTTACCCCTCCAAAACAGTGAAGTTTGTATTAAAATCAGATAGAGTCCTTAACCCGTTTAGACCCAGCTATGGCCCACCATTCACCAATTCATAGGAAAAGCTTGGGCCTTAGGGATAGCCTAGAAAAGATGGATAGAAAAGACCCTGAGCTGATGAAATGACTTTGTTTGCCATCTCTGTTTTCATCAAGCCTCCTATAGGCTTAACTGCATGGCTTTGCCCTCATGGATTTTGTCAAACAGATGTCTCAGGAGAAAGTATAATATTATAACTCTAATAAGTGACACCTCCATGTGCAGATAGGGATGAGGTGATATTCATTCAAATTAATATAATAAAAATTCCAGATATTTGTAGATATTTGTCCTGTAGAAACCAAGGGGCAAGTCCCGTCCTTTAATAACAACAACAACAAAAACAACAATAGTAATAATAAAATAATCACTGCTGTGTTAACCTAAACAAATGTCACTGCTTGACACACAGTTGCTTTCATCAAACTACTTTGAAAAGTACTGGCTTAATGAAGAGAAATTTACTCTCCATATTTTAGGAACTGCTTGCTCCCTGAGGAGAAGCACCAAGAGAAGTCTTGATTAGCACATTTCTTCTCTGCTGGTAGTATTTTATTTGCTTTAGTAGCTTCCATATTCTAATAAATGTCACACAAACAGGAGTATACTTGTTACGCGGCTATTTGGAGAGCGAATGTGCAATATATTCCTTGTGGTTGCAGCTTCTTGAAGAACAGATGCAATTATATGTTCACCTGTCAGTTGGGGCAGGAGAAGGAAAAGTTGGAAAGCACAAAAGGTAAAACTCTTCTCGCTTGGCTGTGAGAGAAGTCAGGAGGAACCAAAGACTCACACGTTTGGGGAATGGCTGTGCTGGGCCTTCCAGTCCTCGTATTTTATTGCAGTCACATGCAGACATACCTTACGTCTTGTTCATGTTCTCTAGCCTTCAGTGAAAGTCAGGTTGTCATTCCATAATGTTGAGTATCTTATTCAATTTAGAATGTCTGCAGAAGGAATTCTTTGGACAGAGGGAATGCTTATCCCCCTAGATTTCTCCATAGAAGTGTGAACCTCCAGTATTCACTCTAATGTTGCAGCAACAACTTGTGAATTCGATGTGACTATGTGAGCCACAAAATCCGCAGGTTGTTGCTGTTCATGGGCTCAACTGTACAAAGCTGATAGCTCTCCAGTGCCAAGCAAAGGAGGACTAGGGATAACAGAAAAAGTCATACTAGCTGATGCTGGAAAACCAGCCACTCATTTTAAGAGGATGCAGCATTTAATATATTCTGTCTCTGGTCATTTGCTATGTACCAGGCTGCTGGTGTGGACAAGGGATGAATTCCTTGAATGTTAGGGTATGCAGCGCATCCCCACACCTTTTTGCATTATTTACTTCTTTTTCGTCTGATCGCATAGTATACTATTACACCTAGGCTATCCCTTCTTTAGCAACTTCTAGTATTCACTGCTGACAGCATTGCTTACTTAACACTTTTGTTTTGGATCATTTGAGTGAGGGAATATTGAACACAGCATGTAATTATTGCATAAGTGGTCAAATACATACACTCATCTGGCCTCTAGGATGCCAAGTCACAATTTTGGCTTATCTAGCACATGCTGAGTTTTCCAAAAGTCTGACCAAAGAAAAAAAAAATGAATTACACCAACTGGACCTGGTACAAGAACTTTTAAAAATGCAACATCTATTTAACTTCCATTAATTTCCATAAAGTCATTTTCATCCTAGTCATAAAATGTCTATTGCACATAAAACTGTAAAAGATATGAAATACAACAAAACAGAGCCCTCTCTGCCTGTGCTTGACTGTGCAAAACATGTTTCTTCTTATGGAGAAAACACAACACTTTTCTACTCACTGATTCCCATGCAATCACTAGGAAAATTCCCTCAACTGCCCTAACTTCCCTTTTTGTTGAATTCATTCCACTAGTATCACTGGTGCTGCACTAGATTGTTGGTAAAACTGTTTTCCAGCAAAGTGACTCTGGTTTGGGTGAAGTTCATGGAAAGCTGATGGTGGGAAGGGGAAGACAAAATGTATCAGGACATCCGAAAACAAAAGAAAAAGCAGTATGACATCAAGTGAAGATAAGCTGCAAATAGCACTTTTCTCAAGAGACACACAGACAAAAATCCTGGAAGGGACAGGCATCTATGGTGTTTTCACTGCTACCAGAGGGAAAGAAAGCAGATGAAGACATTCTGCATGCTTCCATTCTCCCTGTGTCTCTCACTACCCTGAAATCCAGTTCTATTCCACTATTTCTATGGCAGCATAATGATCTGTCCCTCACAGTATATTTGTTCATTCAGACCCAGTAAACTAGCTTCAGGCCGCTTTACATGCCATTGCTCTGCTCAGTGACTTAAACCTTAGCAAGTAGGTTTTTTTCTACACCCTCTGAGGTTTTCACGGCTGCTGCAATAGCCCTGCTGTTCCTGACTTGCTGTAACTGTGCTTATGGTAGACAGAGTTCAGTGTTGGAAGTGAGACAAAGAAGAAGCATGTGAGGAGGAAAAGAATGGAGTTAAATAAGATCCACTATTCCCAGTTTCCACAAGCATTTCTTTCTTCTGGTGAAAGCATACGTGGGGTCTTTCCTGGGCTGATATTCCAGCTATGCTTGGCAGCTTGCAGTTCCCCAGAGATCAGCTCACATTCCACACATCCTTTAGAAATTCTTCCCTGGCCAAAGTGAACCAGGTCACCAGGCAGGAGCTGGACCCAAACTCAGTGAGCCTCAGCTCAGGAGGAGCCAGGTGAGTAGCTGAGAAAGTTGCTGAAAAGAGAAAAAAATATATGTTCTTCAAAGCTCAGTGGTTATTTGGAAGGAAATTGGCACCAGAAGGGAGATTCTGTGCCTCCTTGCTGCAGTTTCAGATTGGAGATGCAAAGGCACATGGTCTCCTGTGATGCCTGCACTGCTCCCACTGCTTTCATTGTACTGAAGAAGCAGAATTAGGTAAGATTTGGGTAGCTGTGAAGAAAGTAAACTGCACCAAACAGAAGCTGACAGAGAGATATGAAATATAATCAGTGGATGGGAAAGATTAAAGCACACATATATTTAAGATTAGGGTAGCACCCTGTCAGTGTACTATCCATTCCCATCAGAACCTGAGGTTCAGAAGATGCTCATCTGTCAGCATTGGCCTTCACCCTAGCCACTTGTTTCTCAGGCTCACAGGATGGCTACATATCTTTGGAGCTGGTAGTGTCAGTTCTCATCTACTTCTCGTGGAAGCAAAACTCTCTTTTTACTTCTGGTCACCACCAGTCTCTCAACACACCATGCTGTTGAGCCACATTAGTCTTGTCAAGTCACCAATGGTCACAGTGTAAAGTTATTGCTGCTAAATGTGTCCTGTTTTCTACCCACCTCTTCTCTTGCTTCTCCTTGACTTCTCTAAGGTATGGAGCTACCGAAAGAAAAAAATAAAAAAGAAGATTCTTCTTTCCAGTGCCCAGGAAACAGTCTGTTTATTTTATTTCATTTTGTTTTGATTTTTATTTTTTCTTAATAAAGCTGCAAGAAACTATCATTTTTATCCTGCTGCGGGATTACAACATTTCCCATTAATACCAGTCATCCTTTACATTAGCCTCCATTAACCTCAGACACAGTAGCAGGACTTGAGCTTCATATGTCTCTGTTTTTCCCCAGTTCAGTCCTAGGAGGAGGAAATGGATCCGTTTCTTCTCAGTTTCCTCCCTGGTTTTTGTAGTTTTCATAGCCATGAGATAACATTTTTTGTTTATGCCTGATTCTGATTCTGGAGAGACACAAAGTAATTGCTTCTTGAAGCTGTTTATTTATTGAATCCAGATTTTATGTCTGAGGGAACTGTTTCTGCCTTAAGCCCCCTTCTAAACTAAAGGGTATTTAATGCATGCTTCATTTTTATTTACTGATATTTATCTGTTGAAGAGATTCTATTTCCAGTTAAAAATTACTTGTAAACATCCTTATACGGTACAGCATGTTTAAGTAAAACCGTTCATTTATCATAGTGACAGCAGCTTCTGGTTCTGTGGATTGCCTTGCCAATTTGGCAGAAAGTCCTGGAAGACAGCAAGTCCAATGATGTTAAGAAATACATACAGCTTGTTTTATTTCTTTCTAACACCATTTTTGTTTGTTTGTTCATTTATTTTTTGTTTGTTTAAGTAAGCTCAAAGGGACTGGCTTAGTTTGCTTTCTACTTAGCTTAGCAAGTCTAAAGAACATTGCAGTCCTTATAAAAATGCAAAAAAAGATACATTTTTTTCCAACTCAGGTGCCCTATAACAGGGATTAGAGAGGTGCCCAAGCACCAAAGCCAGTAAATTACTTTCAGATTGAGGCTTCTAGCAGAATATATATATATATATGTCTCACTTCCACACACGCTGTCTGAGAGGACAAAATAAACAGTCCACATGATGTTGTAAATTAGCTCAGATGGCCCTGGTTTTGATGAGGGAACCCCAGACACCAGCTATCTTCTGTACACCATCAAGATCAATGAACAGCCAAAACCTACTTACAGGCCCAGGCTGGGTGCTCTTGCCCGCCTTACCTAACCCTCCTGCTTTCTTATGCAAAATCCATGTATCTCTCCTTAAAACGTGTCCTACTGAACAGAGGGAAGGCAGCAGCTGCTCCGCTGAGGTCTGAAAGTTCAACATAAGGGACACAGGGAACAAACACCATAAATACAGCTGAAAGGGGTTTTTGGTGTTTATCCTTGGGCCTAGGGTGATGAGCCAGTCACAAGCTGGTAATCACATGGGTCAGGGGCTTATGGAGTGTTTCTTCACTTCAGGAAAATACCATGGACTCCAAACTTTAAAGCTGTCAGTATTTAGTGAAGCTGTCTAGCATATAACACTTAGGGACACCCTAAGAAATTATATTTCTCTTCTTTTCTACCCAGAGATTGTTTTTAGGCAGCAGGCTGTTGGAAGTTTGCTGAGATTTTCTGAATGCTCTTCAAACCCTGAATCACTAGGTGCATATGCTATGGACCATCAATCCAGGACATACCCTTTTCTCCCTTTTCTTTCTAAGCCCTATTTTTTTTTAACATAGTTTTCACAGAAACAATGGTCCAAGTGAGATGAAATCCAGAGCAGAATAACAGATTTATATATATCACCCAAAGGAAAATATGAACAGCACCATCAATATAAACAATACAGTCCCTACTGACACAAGTTTGTTCATGACATAAACTGCCCACTGGTCAAGTGTGTCAAACGTTCCTTTTTACTTCCCTCTTTGTAAAACCCAGTGCATTTCCTTATGAGTGCTTGTGTTGACAAAATATTGCATACATTACTTACTTTAAAAGTAAGAAGATATAGATCATTTTCTGAGTGACCTTTTCACGAAAAGCTATAGCACTCAGGACAGCATCTTTCTATAACACTTTGCATCTGAGAAGTTTGGTCATGACAACCTAGTTTGATTTCTGCTTCACACTCCCTGTCTATGTAGTATTCAGAACTTAAAAATCCCTGCCATTAGCAGGTAGGGACATAAGTAGTCCCTAACTCATTTTTTTGTCACACTAAATGTCTACCCCCAAAATTGGTCAGTCTGTTATATAACTAGGTGATCTCTGTCTACTTTACTGAAAGATTATAATTACCACCAAGCTGAGGAAGAAGGGCCATGCAAATTTATCACACTATGGAGTCTAGTTTTCATAAAGAATACTTTTCTAGATGCAAAAAAAAAAAAAAAAAACAGATGACAGATTGACCTGAAGATTTTTCATTAGCAGCCTATAAAGACAACCCACTCAGTCTACACATGCAGGTAAAGCCTTTTTTAAGTAAGCATATTTCACTATAAAAGATTAAGATGTTCAAATGTGTGAGAAAAAAAGTGCATATTCAGGAAAAACAGATTTCTTTTTACATGGTAACACAGCAGCTTATGTAAAGTGCTTCTGCTTATCTAAAGTCCTTCTGTACAGACCTAAAGGGCTCCTCTTTACCTGTTCCCACATATGAAGAGGTTAAACCAAAGAATGTATTGCCATCAGCTTTCAGTCAGTTACATGCTACAGGTTTTCACTGGAAATCAAGCCTACTTCCCTTTCTCCAAATTCCATTTTCTGAAGTTAGTTATGATGTCATTAGCATTTTTTCCCATAAACATTTACTAAGGCTGTTTTCCTGGAAGACAAAATCCATTTTACAAGCTCAGCTCAAAAGACTCCAGAAACAACTGTATGGAAAGGAAGAAATTTTGCTGAACCATCCACACTAGAATAAATTGGCAGAGTCTTCCTGGCCTGCGAGTCATTGTGAGATGGCATCTGTAGGGGAGGGACAGGAACTGGAGGAACTGAAAATGTTGAGTCTTGGATATCCATCAATGTCAATAGAAATTGTGGTCATTTCATACTTTTCGGAATTTCTCCACAAAAAGTTCGTACTTTTCAGAAATTCTCCATTAGGAGAAAAAACATTCACATTATGTTTTTGACTTAAGATTTTGGGAAGCCTGAATCTGCCTACCTTATTTCTCCTCTGGTACTGAGGCTGTATTCCACAGCACAAGGAATTTCCGTGACCAGGATGCCCAACAAGCAGTATCATGTACCTAGTAGTGTCAGCTCAGGTTATCTGAGGACCTCAACCACAGTGTCCAGATGCCTTCAACAGTCTGTAATACTCAAAATTCTGGCAGGTCTTTCTGTGGTGATTCCAGTTCTACTTCAGTCTCAGCTTTACTTCAGCCAATTGTGAAACCTGAAAGATCTAAGAATATTCAAATTTTAAGAGATTGTGCAATATTAAGGAGTAGTGGGAAAAGGAGTCTGCAAAATGGAAAACCCATATGGGTGTATGGAGCTGAGGGAGGCAGCTGTAAAATAATCCATTTTGCATTAAATCTTCAGACTGCTTTGAAAGGTTTCTGGCAACATCACAAGGACTGATGAAATCTTTGGCCCACCATTACATCTGCACACATTGAAATCTGTCAGTTAGGTTTAATGGACAATTATATTTGAATTATGTTAATTTATTAATAACATTTTCATGCAAATGTAGAACCTAAGACAATGGGACCATAATCATGCACTCAGTTTTGATGAAAGTTTGCCAGAATAAACACCTTCTTATGGTGATTTCTCTCATTACTCTAGGAGAGAAATGAGGATTCCCTGCCTCTTACCCAGGAGTAGAGAGGGATTTTCTCCTCAGTTGGCCAAGCCAAATAGCTGTACAAGATTGGTTCAGAAACATATCCAAATCTGTTTTCAGCTCTTAGTTACTACCTCTGACTTCCTGCCTTTATACTCAACACTTGGAAATATGCCACGCTTTGAAAAACATTGCTGCCAGTAATAATTCATTTCCTCACAAAAAGGACTCACTAGTCCCTTGCTTATTGGACAAGGCTGATTTATACACTTCATCCAGCACAGCTTCATGTCATTAGAAGAACTACCAGCAGGTGCATTGACATCTGGAGCTCAGTGAATAACTGGAAAGGCACATGGGGTTTCCTTATTTCTGAGTGAACTTTCAGATTAGGAGAAGCAGGGGAGTGGGACTCGTGTATTGTCCTCTTATCAATTTATTTGCACTTGAATGGAGATTTAGAAAGAACGTGAGGACAGTTTGGGTATTTCTGAATCTGAGGGAGAAAATTGAACAATGCAATCCTTATCCTTCCTCAGTTTTGAGCCACAGGTGTTGATGACTAATTAGAGTAATTTTGTCATTTCCCATGTGTGCAGCTATATGTGGGTGAGCAGCTCATACACAATTGAAATAATATATGACTTGTTAACACTTCAATAACATTTTCTAGATCTATGGCAAACCCTTTATTTGCTATTTGAAACTACTCACAGAAGGCTTGAGTGAGTGATTTCAGGGCTCCCATAATTTCTTCTGTTTTTTTCTGACTGCAGATGGTAACTCCACAATATCAGTAGGACAGTTCTTACAGAGTAATTCACCACAGGACAATTTAATCAGCAGTAGTGAGAATCTTCCACTGTTTCTCATAATATACATGTTTTATGGTCATAGATTCAAAGTTAGAAAACCCATATATATCTTTCATTTTGGCCACCTGCATAGAATTTCATACAGTGCCTTTTTGAATAGATCCATTAGACTGTGTTTCACTGATGCATATCTTATGAAAAGACTTGCAGGTTGACCTGGACAATGTCAAGAGATGGAAATCCACTAATTACCTTGTTAGCAAGTAGCCCTTTCATTCATGACCAGCCAGATCCCTGGCTTAGCTGACTATATGGCTACACAAAGCTGAATTGGAGCAAAGGGAAGAAAGGAAAGCACAACAAGAGGGCAAGTGTGGGACTGCTCCTTGCAGCTCTGATTAGGTCAGCTTCAGCACAATCCTAGATATGTAGTCACTTTTGTCTGTAAGGAAAACAAGGAAAACTTTGTAAAAAGAAAAAAAAAGAAAGTACAAGGAAATATAAAATAATCCTGCTCACTAGTCCATGCCTCTCCTCTGTACTCACTATCTCATCCCTGTACAAATACTTACCTGAGAGCTTACCTGAGATGCAGATTTCAAGCCCACTCTTTTTTTTTCCCTCCCTAAGGGGAGACTTGCTGCTTGCAACTGAGTGATAACTCTATGGTGTTAATCATGGGCAGAGAATTGAAAGAAGACAGTGATTTAGAGGCATTTTCCTTTCAGAGAAGCAATAGCACAGTGCATGCAAGTTTATGAGCTGCTGCAACTCTGTTCCTTTCCTTTGTACTACAGGCCCAATTTCCATTGTTCCCTCTCCATTGTTCATCAGAAGAATCACTCAGTTCTGCTTTGAGTGTCCTTCACTTGGCTTGGTGATGCGCGTGGCTTCGTAATGAACTCGTACTGAAATACCAAAAGCCAGATGCATTTCTTCCTGCCCTCATTTCTTCTCTGCTCATACCTGGGAAAAATGGAAGGATATTGGACCATCATTATAGTCCCTCATTTGTCTAGTTGCAAGAAACATTTTCAGATGTGCTTAATAATTTCAAGTTCTTTGTGTTTTCCAGTGTTGGGAGATTGTGGAGACAAGTTCTCACGAGCAATGTGTCACAGATAGGGAAGGTAGCTCTAGAGATCCAAATGCAGGGATGTGTTGGTTCAGTTCCTACCTCTGTCTGAAATTTCCTGTGTTATTAACACTGCTTAGTATCTGTGTTAGGTCTGAAGAATAAGAATGATATTCCCTTTCATTACTGCTGCACTTTTCTCAAATAGTGATCACCATAGCTTTTCCCAGTTCATAGTAACCTGTCATTAAGTTCAAGGACAGCAATATATTAAACTTCTCTTTCCTTTCAGATTCTCTGTATTTTTTTTTCCACATCTGATGTGTCAAATTATTTCATCATGTTAAAGCCTTTTTTTTTTTTTTTTTTTTTTTTTTTTTTTTTTTTTTTTTTTTTTTTTTTTTTTNGAGTATAAATAATTTCAGGTGGGGATCCTTTCTTTATGGCCCAAGAAGAATAATTACTATAGCAAAGCAAGGACAAGGTAAAAAGGTTGCAAGATGGAAATTTCATGTGACCAAAACATTCGGAGACTATTTTTGTTAATGAAAATCATATCTTCTCAAATCATTTTATGTAACCATTCTTTCTGTGACTGAAGAAGAAACATATGCCTGTTCTCACTTCTGGGCATCAGGCAGGAATAAAGAGAGATTATTGCTACTATTAATTTTACATTTGGGAGCTAAAAAAATCAAAAAAAAAAGTACAAAGAAGAAAATTCCCTTCATAGCAGCTTTTTAAAAGTGCTAGTTTGTCTTAGTTTTAATTAAAATATCTTCCATCTTGTGGAGCTTCTAGAGAGCATCCAGCGGAGGGCAACAAAGTTGATTAAGGGACTGGAACATCTCTCATACGAGGAGAGACTGAGTGAGTTGGGCCTTTTTTCTATGGAGAAGAGAAGGCTGAAATGGGATCTGATCAATATATTTAAGTACCTGAAGGGGTGAATGTAGGGAGGAAGGGGCCAAACTCTTCTCAGTGGTGGTCAGTGATAGGACAAGGGGTGATTGGTGTAAGTTGAAACACAGGAAGTTCCATCTCCATTTGAGGAAGAACTTTCCTGTGAGGGTAGCAGAGCTCTGCAACAGGCTGCCCAGGGAGGCTGTGGAGTCTCCTTCTCTGGAGGTCTTCCAAACCCGCCTGTATGCTGCCCTGTGCCCCGTGCTCTGGGTGTCCCTGCTGGAGCAGGGGGTTGTACTAGATGATCTCTAGAGGTCCCGTCCAACCATTCTGTGATTCTGTGACCTCATTTGCTCTGTTCTCTTAAAGAGCATCGGGATTTCATCTCCCAGTAATACAGATTTTAATGCATTAAATCTGGAATTCAGAAGACTTTGCATAGCACTTGTTGTCAGGGGAGCTACTTCTGTAACTATAGTGCAGTATAAAGTTTGCAGAAACCAGCCTATAACACTGTGATGTTTTCTTCTTTCTTTCTCTTTCAAATGTTTATGTATGTTTCTCTTTTTTCTATCCCTCTTGTTCTTCCTCCACGTTCTCTTACTTTTCCTTTTTTTTTTTTTTTTTCTTGCTGAAGTGTTCATTGCTTTCAAATATAGTAGTTTTGTGACAGAAGGCAAAATGTCAGGAAGTAAAAGGAAGCTATTGCTGATGACATTCCATTTCTGTCTCTCAGGCAAATTTTACACCAAGACATGACAGTAATTGCAACACAGAGGAGTATATAAACACCTTAGACAACTGCTGTACATACATCTTTCTGGGGATAAGGCAAGTGCAGGACAAAAATGGAGGAGTGTGGGATTACTTCATATAAGCTTACTCATCGCTTATTAACGTATTTTTTGTGGACTGTGTTTTGCTTTCACTGCCCGACACCCACCTCTCATAAACTGACATCCCTCTACTTTGCAGTAAGCACTGCTTCTGATGCCAACATCCGCTGCAGATGCAAAGCCAGTAGTTTTTCAGAGTGGCAAAATTTTCAGTGACTTTGAGTGACTTCAGGGCTGGTAAGGACACGTGTGTCACAATTAGCCAGAGGCACTAAATCCAGGATAGTACATTGTTACTCTAGCAATGGAATTACTCAGCAAGAAGACCCACTGAAGAGTCATCTTGCTGAAATGAAGCTCTTCATGAAGAGCTTTGATGAAAAAGATGAAAAGAATTTTCAGAATTCATCTTTGATGAAAAGATGAAATTCTGTTATTGTTTTTTTTAGTCATGTAATTTTTAGTCCAAGAAAAAAATCATAGTACTTGCAGTAAAATTCAACTTCTGTATTTGTCCTGGGTTTGTTATAGGACAGAACAACAAAAAAAAAAATTAGACAAAGCATTTCTTTTACATGTGTCATCATGTCTTTATGAACAACAAACTATGAAGTTTTATATTTTCATTTCCTCTCATGTAGAAGGCAACAGGGATCTTCCTTTCCATCCACACACTCACAGCAGTGAGCGCCTAGTCTGCAGTGATCGCTTTTATTCTCTACTTTAGTATTAAAAATAAAACCAATAGGGAAAAAATGTTCTCATTATAATATGGGATGCATTCACGTCCATTGAGTTTTAGGAGTCATAACTTCAAAAGTGTTGGGGAAGAAAAGAAATATTTTTCTGTGAAAGACTGAGTTAGACATTCTGCTGAGCCTGTAGCTGTTTCTTACTACTACAGAGTAATTGTGAGCTTGCTGTAAAAATATTTATGGTGGTTTGGGTTGATTATGGTTTTGCAGGGCCCTATGAATCCCAGTTAGACATTCAGAAAGTGTATAAAGGAGTTGACTGAACAAGAACTACTGCTGCCTGTGCAACATTTCTTGCTTCATAGTCTCAGAAATTAAGGGGCTTGTCCCCAAATGCCATGAGGTTCAAAAAAATTATTTAAAAATTATTTTATTTAGCTTCTTCACAGTCAGGCCCAAATAATCTAAAACAGACTGACACAACTGGTAGCCTGCAGACTGAATCTGGCTCACTGGTCAACTCCAGCTGGACAACTACCTTGCTTCTGCTTCAACAGGTGCATGTCCTTTGCTCTGCTTGCAGAGAATCAGGAGTTTATATGCACAAGCCATTTGAGCTCTATGGCCTCCTGTCCTTCATGAAAGGGGTTCCACTGAAGCCATGAGATAGCCTTTTTCCATGGCCCTGAAGTGAAACAAAATGATTTTTACTGAGTCATGGTTCTAATTAAATCAAATTTCTGTCCTGAAGCCTTGGGAAGTTGTTGCTACAATCTGGCGGCATAAGTAGACACTTTGGAGTGATAGTAATCACTGCTTCATGCTCTTGACTTGACACTTTGTCATAGGAAAAGAAGGGTATCAATGAGGCACAAATAATTCAGTACCTCTGCAGCTATGCTCTCTATTTACTGTGCAAGCAAATCACAGTCGGAAATTGGGAGCTATACATCAGGAGCAGGAGTGTGGACTGGAAAACAAAACCAAGCATTTATCCCCTCACCAGTGAAACTACAGAGAAAATGTGGAAGAGGACGAAAATCATTTATCATGTGGCTAAAGAGGTCCAGAAAATTCTGGCTCAGTTCTTCAGAAGGATGAAAACAGCTTTCAAACAAAGCTATTGTCAGCTTCATAGTTGACATTACATTTAAACAATAAAGCAACTTACAAGCTGTAATGAGCTAAATAGTTAGACACAAGCCAATAATCTGGCAAAAGCTACTGCAGCCTTTGCTCAAAAAGAGACCCAGAATTGAGTCAGTATAGATTTATCAGAGTTACCAGGTTCTAGCAGGGAGCAATCTAGCAGTGAAGGAAATGTCTACATTTTTTTACTGTATCTAGAGGGGCATTTCTAAGCAACCTGCATGACTGGACACCGTGACTGATCAGCAGCTTCAGACAGATGTGCTGTGCTCTAGGGTACCTTGGCCGTGGCCATTCTGGATCAAGCAGGTGGCCAGGATGATGGCCAGCTTGTTCAGTCACACTCTGCTCATCTGCCTCCCATCCGGATGGCTCTGTGGGCAGCAAGGGTAATTCAGATCAGGAAGTGCTGCTAGGGTTTCTCTGAAGAAGGGATTCGGAGGACAATGAACTCAATAATGTACAGACATAAAACAGAAATTTTTCCCAGTGAGGGTAATGAAAGCCTCATATTTTCTACCTCATCTTGGTAAAACGTAAGCTTTTAATTATGAGACTGTCCAGCTCTTATTAGGAAAATACCAGAATCTCAGTTGGAGGTCTCTTGAAACTTCTTGCTTCAAGTTTTGCTTGTAACAGAAGTAAAAACAATAAGTCAATAGATATATCTCCTCTGGCTTCAGTGACCACTGGATTGGGTCCTCTGTCAGTATGGATCCCTAGATCTTCAGGCATTAACAGTTACTTCTGTTGAAATGAATCAGCTGCATCATCACTACAAAAATATGCAACTTGCTTCACATCTTCCTAAAAAATAATCAAGCAGTAGTGTCACAGGAAATTCCCTTAGGGAAGAAAATGGGAAAGATGCTAAATCACAGTAACACTTTGATATTGTACAGCTAGCTCACGTCAGAGCTAGAAGTAAATGTGGGAGGAGGTAAGGTCATAAGAAAAGTTTCAAAAAGAATTTATGACTTCCAAATGCGGAGCCTGGCTGTAATTCCTTCTCCCACGGCTTTTTTGCTGAATTTACATACTTGGTAAGTTGTTGCAACAGAAATCAGAATGTGGCCTTCCTTAATGCTCACGGAGTCTTTGAGGAACATGGGATTTCATGGAGACCATGGCAGTGGGGGTGATAGCAGAAGGATTTGAATACTGTGCAAGGACAGAGAGGAAAGGACTAAGGTAAAATGTGAAGCAGGAAAATCTGATCACCATGACAAATAAGAACTGAGCTGAGAAGGAGTTTCTCCTTCTCAGGAGCAGAGTTTGCAAGAGCTGTAACAAAGTTTCCTATGTTTTGGGAACGAGATAATGAGTTTAGGGAGTTAATGTTGGCCCAGTCCCAACAGAGGTTGATATACTTCTGACATGTACACAAAGCTCTTTCTCACCATACAGCAGCTTGTCTCTTTGAATTCCCTAACCTAATCCCTGGGGAAAGCTGGTTAGGAAAATTCAGTGCCCTCCAGAACTGTTACTTGTGATTCAGCAAGTGGCTCAGTACTAATTAAATTCAGGGAAGGCAAAATTCTTTAGTGATGCTTTTCTAGGTGAACGGTGATCATCTGAATGTGGTAACTCCTTGCTCAGCCCCATGGTACTAATTTGCACATGGCGTAAAACATAAGAGTGATCATCATGACAAGAGTCATGCAAGATACCACAGACACCTCTTCCATGGCCCAGGAAAGCTGTGAGATGTAAATCATCTGTATATGTGGAGGTATTCTGCATCCAGGTGCTGTTTCCATTGAAAGGGCACCTAAAAGAGATAAAAACAAATTGTCATCATTATGGATTTGGTTTCTGCAAGTTGTTTACTAATTAGAGTTTCAATTTCCCAGCAATAGAAATTCAAATTACTCATCAATTAGTGTTTGAAGTTTCAAGTGCATCCAATCGCATTTCCACCTAGCATGAGCAAAACAAAGCATAGCTCCAGTCTGCCTCAGCAAAGCTTGAAGCAAGAGGTATGAGCACTGCAAAAGTAGTAGCAGCACAAAACAAAGGATATCATCTGCTTGCTGGTGACCAGCCACATTTGTAAGGGTTGAAACCAGGCTGTAGCAGTGCTGAGATCCCTTCTCCAAGACCAGGAAGGGCACTAGAAAGTGTTATTGACAGGGGAGTATTACTGGCACAGGCTATAGTGAGAGATGGAGGTGCCTGTGCCTTGGATCAGCTCTGCCCTCTAGTGGTCCTCTGAACACTTACTACATAGGAGCAAATGGACAATATGTTGCTGAACATCTTCACGGATGGCATGAACCCCAACATTCACACAGAGGTGACCTGTGACCTTTCCAAACTCACCATCTTCTCAGCTTGGCCAGATGCTAAAGGCATCAAGCTGGAGAAAAGCCACAGTAGAAAGCATGTCCTTTTCAACATGTCAGGTGCCTTATTTGACATATCCAGTTCTTCAGGTTCTTAGTCACATATTCTGCAAATACTGTCCCTTTTTTTTCAGGTATTAATCTAAAATCATATGGATTCAAAATGTAAAAACTAGCTTGGTAGGTGTCACGCCAAAATGCCTGGCACATCACTGAAGTACCCATTTGCATTTAGCAGTATCCAGTTTCAGTATGTATATTGCAATTTAACAAGCTATTCTACCTATATTGTGTTCCCTAATTAATACAAGACCAAAATACCCTTTGCTGGGCCAAGCATGAATTACTTCATGCCTGGTATTATCACAATTAATTTTCCTTATGACAAATAGTAGAAATTCTAATTAACCAAATCTCTTGGTGCCTGGTTTCCTTCTCCCTGCATCACCAGAAGTTAAATATCATTAACAGGTCAAACTTTATTAAAGTCAACTATTGGCAATGGCCCAGGAAACAGGACTGCAATGAAGCAACATAGTCTAGAAGGAGCTACATATTTGTGATGTGCTTGGGTAAACAAAGATAAAAATTGTCTGAGGAAATATGTCGTTTTCTATAAAAGAATTACAGGTGCTGCAGAAAAAAAAAATGCATATCTGACAGACTTTTAAGTGACCTTCAGGTTTTATACAAGCAATAAGCAAAATCCATCACAAGAACTTCAGAAAAGCAAAACAAAATTGAACTATTCAGAAATATTTCATGGAAAGCAAATCTGGTAGATTAAGGGTGGTATTACTTTTTTCAGAATTTCAGAAACAAACCAAGATGTTAAGATAAACATTACTCATAGAATCAAGAGGCTTTTTTTTCCATCTTTTTAAACTAGTTTCCAAGTTTCCGCAATGTTGAACAATAATTAAAGTGCAGATGTGAAGTTTAAGATAAAGTAAACCAGTAGGTACAGCTCTTAAAAATTCCTCTTCTCAGACATTAGAGGAAAAAAAAATCTAGACTATAAACACCCATTCATATACATATAACATGGAACAAAACAGTCTTTTTCTCTACTCCAGAAGGAATTTGCACTTCCTAAGGAGTATTTATAATAACTCAAACCACTCAGATGATCTGTTTTGCATCATCAGATGTCTTTTATACTCCTGAATGTTCAGGCCCACAATACCACATTCTGTCTCACAGCAGTGAATAAAAAACTGACTATGTTAGACTAGACAATAATTATGTATCAATCTGTGCAGCATTTAAGTCATAAGAGACTGAGATTCACCTCACTTACTTAAGCTGTCTGGCTTAAGCTGGTCGCAGGTTCACTCAACAGCCAATGAAGAGACATAGACATCCCCTAAGAGTGAATCACTCTTTCCAGATACATATGATCAAGACAGGAAAGATGATTTGCTCTCTGGAAGAGAGGCCACTCTATCAGCTAATGAGAGGTCAATTTACAGACATCTGCAATTAGGAGAAACACAGGGTCTTAGAAGTGTATCAAGGCAGAATAGACTGATAAACAGCAGCTTTATGTAGGATCAGTACTCATTTCTCTTGCAGATTTTCTCCCCTAGCCCTGAGTCAAGAGTAAGACATACATGTCAGGCTCTGTTATACTGCAGTTATAATTATTATTGATTACATTGTGGTTATATCTGAGTCTCAGGCCTGGATTATAACCTTGCTGTTATTAGACATTTTATAGGTACAGGGCTACTTGTACAGGAAACAGCTGTTCTCTCTCCCTAGCATGTTACTCTCAAGGCAGTCCATGTGATCCATTTTATTTACATTTACAATGAGAACTCTGGTTTTACAGTAAGTTTTTACAGCAGGTAGTTATTTAGTTGAATCTAATACTGGAAAGTCCTTCCCCTTTTCAGTGTTGGCCACACTATGAAACTTCTCTTTTCCCATTTTTGTGTTCCAGCTATGCTTTTCCCAGCTGCTCAACGACTGAAGAGGTCCTCAGCCTCCTTTCTTAACCCAGTGCTACAAAACTCGATGGAAGACGTGGTCCTGCTTTATGAGGTACAGTATATGGGAGTAAAAAGTACCTCAAGCCCTAACCAAGACTGGGTTACTGCCTGTACTGGGGTTATCCATTATCTCTTTGTACATTATATTTAATTATTCCATCCATAAACCTATTGCTGATGGTTTAGTAGTTCATCAGAAGGGAAAGACTAGGCATATATATGCCAAACTCACCTCTTGTGGCACATAAAGAAGAAAGAAGAGTGGCACACTTGAGCAACCTAGAAGAAACATGAGCTCTAGCTGATCAACACGCAAAGTTAAAAGCAAAGCCATTGCCTCCCCATTGGAAGTAACTTCCAGAATTATCCATTAAAAACATAATACATTCAAATCCTTTGATCTGAGTTTCAATCCCAAAGCAGTTGACCAAATTATCAAAGCCACCAGTATCAGTTATTGCAGAGTTATTTCTAGGGCTTGGCAGTTTCACTTCAAAATGGTTCAGATCCTTGCTTCCATCCAGCAGAGATTTCAGGTGTACACAGATTGTATGCAATCTGGAATAATTTCACACTGTTAGCTAAGGGAAAATGGCCCATCTGAAGAAAGTAACCATGCCAAATCTATCTGTTCCCCACATTGAGGGGTCTGGGATTGGATGTCCAAGCAGGGCATGTCAGCTGAGAAGTCAAATGCCGGCAAATGTGCTCTCTTACAGAGAGCCAAAACAGTTGCTCTTCCAAAGTGGGAGAGGGGTGGAGGATGGGGTGGGAAATGACCTTTCCCAAATCAGCTGCAATCCCTGATCCCTCTAATCCCCACACGGCACCAACAGCAGTACCTGCCTGTTCTAGACAGCAGAAGAATAGCCATTCTTCCCTCTTCCTCCCTTGCCCATAGCCTTTCTCTAATTTTCCCAGGTAGGTAACTCAAAGCTGACTGCAACACTTTTATAGAGACTTTCTGGTCTGCCACACATTCACCTAGTGCTATGAGAGGTTTGTCTGCTTTTGACAAAAGCAGTCTTTGCTTTTGACTAAAGTGAAGATCTAAAGATATGTCATAAATTCACATTTAATTTACCCAGACTGTCTTGAAGAAGATAAATAGCTTTCTGTGTTCTGATTTTGTACCAGTTTCTTTTAGCTGAGCTTGACATTGGCAAAAGTCAGAGAATCTCCATCAAAGACGAGGAGCTGGCTTCACTGAGGAAGGCTGCTGAGTTTGACACCATCTGCAATGAGGTGATTCCCAAGAGCATCACAGAGATCCGCAGGCTGAGTAGCAGGCTGTCCACCTACCCGAGGGTCCTCAAGAAAGAAGACTTTGAAAGGACAGTGCTAACCATGGTCTACACAGCCTACAGAGCTGCTCAGTCCCAGGGGCACCAGAAGGACACTTGGGCTGCATCTTTTGTCAATCTTTACAAGGCCTTGAAGCACGACTTGATGTTCTCATAGAATAAAGAGTCATCATAGTGGAAGACTTAATACACCAGCAACTCAACCATCAATTTTTGTTGATATGAGAAACATGTAATACATCTGCCACTTTATTCTTTAAAAAGTTTTAATAGCCTGCTTAGTGAAAGATTGTTTTCTAGCTCCCCCTCGTGGAATTCACTCTATAGATACTTGTTAAATGGGGAAACCGTTATCTTCAGTCCCTGAAAATGATTTTTGTGCTGACCAGGAGCCGACAGGGGGAAGAAGGGAGTCTCATGTATGCACCATACAGATATGCCCTTATTTCATCCTGTGCAATTCTTGTCATACACATGCATAAGTGCATGATACTGATACTCACATACCAATATGCATATGCTGGAGAATGCAGCTTTCCTCGCTGGGAAAAAAAAAACATGTCCAGTGGTGTCCAGGACTGTTACAAAGAGAGGAAAAGGTCCTCTGCAAAAATAGAGGAGTCATAACTGTCAGCAGTCAGAAATCATAGCACATATATTCATTCCAAATATTCTTGAAAATATGTACTGATTCACTTCATAATCATTTGGTTGAGCCAGTTTTTAATCACAATAACATTTGCAGAATACAAAGCCATTGTGAACACTAGCAGCAAACAATTCCCTGTTCCCCAAAAGAATTCTCCACATAATAATCCTTTCATATTTGCACATGACTTTGCTTCTGCTCCCATTTCTTAAAAGGAAAATAGTTTTGTTCTCAGTGAAGTCAAAGGCAAGATACAGGCCCTGTTTAATTTAACAAACACATCTTTTCTAGTTCTATCACATGAACACAGCTCATCTAAGACTGTGCTTCAGAATCCTGTGAGGAAAGGGAAGAAAGTAAACTAAATCATACCTGGTGCTGAATTTTGCAATGTGGTTTATCTTCAACTGTAAATTATACTGCATATATATGTGTGCATGTGTGTGTGTGCATGTGTTTGCATGCAAGCATGACAGTGCATGAATGAATTCTAAATCATTCAGTCAGGGAAAAATCCCTTCACACTGCTTACTAGAAAAGCCATTCAGCAGTCCAAAGACAGGAACAATGAAGATGGGGAGAAAGAACTGGATGATTTACAGAAAATATTGGTTGTAGATTATTATAAATTGCGAAAAAAAAAATCATGGAAGATGTGGTCTTAGTGAACAGAAAAAGGAGATATATCTTCTTAGACAGGTGACCAGTAATGAAAAAAAAAATTAAAAAAGCACTTCTAAAGCAAATCCCCAAAATTTTGTGAATGAGGTATGTAAATGCTGTTTTTCACTGGTATTAGAGGTGTTCCTCTTTCCAGAACATGGTAAAACTGCTGAATATCTACATCCTTTTTTTCCATTCACACTATCTATCTCTATATTTATATAACATGTTACAGAGACAGACCCAAATCCAAAATCCCTGAGGCTCTAACTGTGGACCCTAGCCCTAGTTCTGAGCCAAGTTTGTCTCCTTTATGATTTGCGTGCATGCTTAAAGTCCCCTGTGCTCTTGAACAGGAAGACCCCAAAGACTGGAACTGGAGCAGGTGATCCAGCATGCCCCTACTGCAGCAAAACACAAGCAGTGCAAGAGGTCAGGGCAGCAGCCAGTGGGCATATGGGCTTGCCTCCAGGGCAGGCTGGCAATGGCATAAACAACTGAACAAAGCTTTCATAGAAGAAAGAAAACTGTGGGTCTCCTTAGCAGTTTCTGCATGAGTATGCATGGTGTGATGTGTTTGCATATAAAAGTATATACATATAGGTGCACATTTTTAGCCAAAGCACTTGGCTAAAGTGCTAGAATCATAGAATCATTATGGTTGGAAAAGACCTTTAAAATTAAGTCCAACCATAAACCCTTCAACATCATACCTGCTACACCATGTCCCTGCATGCCTCATCTACATGTTTCTTGAACACCATAAGAGACGGTGACTCCACCACTTGCCTGGACATCTTATTCCATTACTTGACTACTCCTTCTGTGTAGAAATTCTTCCTCTACTTTCTTCATGTCTAACTTGAACCTCCCCTGGTGCAGCTTGAGGCCATTTCCTCTTGTCCGATCTGTAGTTATTCTGGACAAGAGATCAACCCGCACCTCACTACAACCTCCTTTCAGATAGTTGTAGAGAGCAATAAAGTCTCTTCTTCTCTAGACTAAATAACCCCAGCTCCCTCAGCCACTCCTCGTAAGGTCTGTGCTCCAACCCCTTCACCAGCTTCGTTGCCCATTTTTGACATGCTCCAGCACCCCAATATCTTTCTTGTAGTAAGGGGCCCAAACCTGAACACACTATTCGAGGTGCAGCCTCACCAGTGCCAAGCACAGGAGAATGATCACATCCTTGGTCCTGTTGGCTGCACTGTTCCTGAAACAAGCCAGGCTGATGCTGGCATTGGGGCCACCTGGGAACACTTCTGGCTCACGCTCAGCCAGCTGTCGACCAACACTCCCAGGTCCTTTTCTCATAAAGGAGAGATTTTTTCTCCTAAAGCAGCTCTTCAGCCACTTTGCCCCAAGCCCGTAGCACTGCATGGAGTTGTTGTGACTGAAGTGCTAGACCCAGCACTTGGTCTTGTTGAACCTCATACAGTTGGTCCCACCCCATCAATCCAAACTGTCCATTATCCCTCTGCAGAGTCTTCCTACCCTCAGCAAATATGCAGGCAACACCAAGTTGAGAAGAAGAGTACTCTTCCTCTTGCTGAGGTTGTACTCAATCCCTTCATCCAGATGATCGAAAAAGATATTAAAGAGGACTGGCCTCAACATTGACGCCTGGGGAACACCGCACAGGACCAGTTGCCAGCTGGATTTAACTCCATTCACCACCACTCTCTGGGCCTGGCCATCCAGCCAGTTTCTCACGCAGTGAAGAGTCCACCTATCTAAGTCACGAGCTGCTGACTTCTCCAGGAGAAGGCAGTGGGAGACTGTGTCAAAAGCCTTACTGAAGTCTAAGTAGACCACATCCACAGCCTTTCCCTCATCCACTAGGCAGGTCACCTGGTCACAGGAGATCAGGTTGGTGAGGCAGGACCTGCTTTTCATGAACTCATGGTGGCTGGGCTTGATCCCTAGCTTGACGCACACATATTGTGTGATCACTCTCAAGATGATCTACTCCATAGCTTTCCCTGATATGGTGGTCAGACTGACAGGCCTGTAATTCCCTGGGTCTTCCATCCAACTCTTCTTGCAGATAGCCATCACATTGGCCAGTCTGGAGTTGTCTGAGGCCTCACCCTCACCTGTTGACCAGGACCGCTGATAGATGGTGGAAAGCAGCTCAGAGAGCACTTCAGTCAGCTCCTTCAGAACCCCTGGGTGGATGCTATCTGGCCCCATAGGCTTGTGGGCATCCAAATGGAGTAACAGGTCACTGACTGGAACAGGCTGCCCAGAGAGGTTGTGGAGTCTCCTTCTCTGGACATCTTTAAAACCCACCTGGATGCCAACCTGTGCCACATGCTGTAGGTGTCCCTGCTTGAGCAGGGGGGTTGGACTAGGTGATCTCTAGAGGTCCCTTCCAACCTTAACCATTCTGGGATTCTGTGTGATTCTGTGACTGTTTCCTCCTGGATTATGAGGAGTTTATTCTGCACTCTATAGGTGTCGCTGTTGTGCTAGCACCATTTAAAAAAAAAAAAAAAAAAAAAAGTGCTGGCTGACATGTGACACAGCAAACTGAAAGCCTCACCCAGGAGGCTATGAGAAACAAATACCTCCAGAGCCTCTGCTTACACACAGAGCTCAGCATCTGTAAAGCTGTGGGACACCACTGCCTGCGTGTGGTTTGAGTCTTCAGCATAACCACTGATGATCTGTTTGTGTTTTCCTCCAATTCACCATGCTTTATTAAAACAGGAGCTCAGGAGGAGAAAACACCATCGCGCAGGTATTCCCTTTTCAGGCTTTGCTTCTTATGGTCTCTAAAGCACTCCTCTTCCTGGAGGAGGCAAGAACCAGAACAAATCATAAATCCTTTTACAGCCAGTGACTCCAAATCTGCAAGGAAAACAGTAGAGAGCACAACAGAACGTATTACTACTACTCACTAAGCAGAGAAATCCCTCCCAAGCCAGACTCCTCACCCCACAACAGAACTGCCGAGGAATCAGAGTTTCTTGATCACAGCCTTTTGCTATGAAAAACAGTCAATGTCAGTAGCCCATGATATGTCGATAGCAAAGCCTATTGAAAGGTGCAGAATTGGACAGGCGTCGACAGGGTTCGATCATGCAAGCAAGCGAGCACTGTGGATGCCCTTTGATGGCTTGCAAGAGCCAAAGGGGTACGAGAGCAAAAGGTCCCAGTGCCTTTGGTGAGCCAGAGGTGTGAAAAGCTCCCGTCAGTCCATGAGACCTCATGGTACATAGTAGATAGGTAAATATACAGGCCTTCAGCCATCTGGAGATGGAGAGGGATTGCTATGTAAGAGGAAGGATTGCTATCTCTGGGTACAGCACCCTAGCAATACACCAGGAAATGGATACTCCTCGTGGTCCATCAGTATGAAAAATGCAGACAGCAAGTGGCACTTCCCAAGAGCAACACAGGTTGTGAGCTAAAGGTGTGCATGCCTGCAGAGAATGAGCAGATTTTTGGCCTTTCACTCTTGGGTTCTTGAAAGCCTGAGCGGAACAAATAAGCCTGTGTTTTTATAAATGTGTGAAATCTCCACAGTCTTTGCTGAACAGGACTAGGGAATGCAAGCAGGGAGGTCGTGCCATGTGTATGTGATTGGGTGCAGCTGACCTTGGGGAAAGCAGGAGGGAGGAAGAGAGATCGTTATCAACAAATGACCACAGAATGAACTTTAGTAGAGTAGGCACAAGCATAATGAGCTACTGCATATTAACTTCCACAGCCAGGGAAAGTTCCACAGCCATAAAGTTACTTAATTAGACATTAGATAACCATGGAGGAACCTATCAAGGAGCAATATATATTAGGCAGGCCGGGAAGTCTGTAACTTCTGAGTACCTTAGTGAATGGGGAAAAGAGGGCATACCTCGGTTGGGAAATTAGGATCGAAAGAGGCTATGCCCTCCTGTAATTGGAGAGACCCCACAGAGGTATGCCTTGGTGGACTCTCCCTTTACTTGAATAAAGTTTTAGGATTCCTCTGTCTCCTTTGTGAACATTTGGTTCTTGACAGCGAGATTTTCCACACAAAGCCAAAGGACATCAACAGTGAGTGCTCACTCCCAAGAATGAGCACCATCAATGCCCATCCACTCTGTATCTGTTCACAAAGAGGGGTCAACACACCCTTGTACATAGAGGTGGGCCCCTATGTACAAAGGCACACCAACCTTTATGTATGAGTGTGGACTGGTCCACCCTTACATATAAGAAAATCATAGAGTGATTGAGGTTGGAAGGGATCTCTAGGTACAATCTAGTCCAACCCCACTTTCAAGCAGGGTCGTCTAGAGCACATTGCACAGGATCACATCCAGGCAGGTTTTGAAGATCTCCAAAGGAGACTCCACAGCCTCTCTGGGAACACAACCTATTCCACTGCTCTGTCACCCTAACAGTTAAGAAGTTCTTTCTCATACGCAGATAAAACTTCCTGTGTTTCAGTTTGTACCCATTATCCCTTGTCCTATCACTGGCCACCACCAAGAAGACTTTAGGCCCATTTTCTTTACATAACTCCTCTCAGGTATTTATACACATTGATAAGGCATTTCTAGTCATGAAAGGGCATCTCTGCCCTCTCAGTCTTCCCTTCTCTAGGCTAAACAGTCCCAGCTCACTTAGTCTTTTCTCATATGATAGAGCCTTCTGTTCCTTGATCATCTCTGTAGCTCTATGCTGGCCCCTCTCTAGAAGTTTCATGTCCCTCTTGTACTAGGGAGCCCAGAACTGCACACAATATTCCAGGCATGACATACTCATACTCTACTCATACGAGTAGAGGGGAAGGATCATCTCCCTTAACCTGCCTGCAACATTTCTCCTAATGCAGGTTAGGATCCCATTGACCTTCTAGGCCACAAAGGCACATTGCTGGCTCACGGTTAACTTCTTGTCAGCCAGCTCCCAAATCCCTCTCCACAAAGCTGTCCTCAAGCAGGTCAAGCCCTAATCTATACTGGTGCCTGGATTTCTTCCTCCACAGGTGCAGGATCCTGCGCTTGTCCTTGTTGAACCTCATGAGGTTCCTCTCTGCCCAGCTCTCCAGCCTGTCCAGATCCCTCTGAACGACAGCACAGTCCTCCGGAATGTCAGGCACTCCACCCAGCTTGGTATCATCTGAAAACTTGCTCAGCATGCACTCTGTCCCTTCACCAAAGTCACTGATGAACAAGCTGAACACCACTGGACCCAGTACTGACCCCTGGGAGACACCACTGGCCACAGGCCTCCAACTAGACTTGGTACCATTTATCACAACCCTCTAAGCTCTGCCATCCAATTAGTTCTTGATCCACCCTACTCTCCATTCATCTAAACCATACTTCCTGAGCTTCCCTATGAGGATGTTATGGGTGACGATGTCGAAAGCCTTGCTGAAATCAAAGTAGACTACATCTCTCCCCTCATCCATCCAGCCAGTCATCCCATCCCATCATAGAAGGCCAACAGGTTCATCAAACATGCTGGTGAATCCTTCACCCTTGGTGAATCCATGCTGACTACTCCTGATCACTTTCTTTTCCTTCACATGCCTAGAGATGCTCTCTAGGAGGAAAGACCTTACCACCTCACCTGGGGATGGAGGTGAGGCTGACTGGGCTGTAGTTTCCTGGGTCCTCTTTCTTTCCCTTTTTGAAGACTGCAATGACATTGCCTTTCTTCCAGTCCTCTGGCACCTCTCCTGTTCTCCACGACCTTTTGAAGACGATAGAGAATGGTGATAGAGAATGGCTTAGCAATAACACTTTCCAATTGCTTCAGCACTGTTGGTTGCATCCCATTCAGGCACATAGATCCATGGGTGTCTAACTTGCCTAAATAACCTCTAACCCAATCCTCTTCAACCAGGGGAAAGTTTTCCTGTCTCCAGATTTTCTCTCCTGTCCTTGCAGCACTTCTTTCTGTCTGAAATTTTGGCATGATATGGGTTCTGGAGGTTGGAGCAAGTCCCAGTTGGCACATGAGAGTTATTGACCTCCTTCCACACAAGTCAGTGCTGCAACCTTCTGCTTATTAAATCCTGCAATTTGTTTCCTTTTGTGTTCACTTCTTCAGCCCTGCAAAACATGCATTATAAAGACTTTGAACATACATTCATTACCTAAACTCTAACATCTCTATCTTCATGTATGCTCATTACAAACTCCACCCTTCATCCCTGTAAACTCTAGGGGCTAACATGATGACCTCAACATATGCACACCTCTTGCCCAGCTGACAAGATTGCAAAAACTAACATTACAATAACCTCAAATCTGCTTACTACAAATTTCATGTATTGTCCCACAAAAGGCAATCAAGAGCTTCAGAATATTCTGAATATATATCCGTTGCAAGTTCCACCCTTTACCCCTTCAACTAGGTTAGTGTGGTTAAAGAAATAATACCTGAATGTCTACTGCCAACTTCATGCATTGTCCTTGCAAAGCCAAGGAGAAATGTAGACCTGTTCAAGTTACTCACTATAAAGCAAATGATTAACCCAGTACAAGCAAAGATTATCATGACAATTAGAGGCACCAAGTGGTTTCTGTGTTCAGCAACTGTAGAGCTTCCTCCACACACAAATGGGATAATTTAACAACATTCCTAGACAGAATGAGCATTTCCCCAATGGGGAGGAACATTGTGCACCAAACAGCCTAACTAGGAGTCTGAAGCTTGTTTCATATACTGTAATATTGAGCTGTGGTCTTTTACAGTGCTTGTAATTCCTTAATTCCCAACTCTAGATCTGTGATAGCTTTTCTGCCTCACTTTGTCGTAAACTCCATTTTTTTCCTTCAAGAACATCCCAGCATATAGGGGACTGGCATGGACAATTTTCATCCCCTTCAGACACTTCTTCCCAGATTGTCTGTACTACAAGTCTGAGCAATAACTTTGGCCGCGTTGCTGTTGGTGTCCCTGCTGGAGCAGGGGGGTTGGACTAGATGATCTCTAGAGGTCCCTTCCAACCTCAACTATTCAGATTTTGAATGGAAATCATTGAAATCAGTGAAATATGTTCTTCTCCTCTGAGGAGCTGCCTGGTCTCTATTGAGCATTGTGAAAGCAGCAGGCAAGCCCATGGTACTCCCATCCCACAGCTGCTTTCCTCCTCGCTGGGAGTTGTCTAGAACCATTTCCAACCATGCAAGGCCTCCTTCCCTACTGACCACCTCTATTATGAAAATCCTACCATTTGTGCCCAATACACTTCAGCAGGCAGCTTACTTGGGGCACTTTTGCATGTGTTTGCCATCTGACTGCCCCTGAGGTATCTTTTCTAAGCACAAACAGCACTGGGGATTAATAGCCAAGTAGGGCTCCTGAAGACAAAAGTCTCATAAACAGAATTACAGAATCACAGAATCACGTCATTGTGTCGAAAGCCTAGCTGAAGTCAAGGTAGACAACATCCACAGCTTTCCCATCATCCACCCAGCCAGTCATTCCATTGTAGAAGGCTATCAGGTTTGTCAAACATGCCTTCCCCTTGGTGAATCCATGCTGACTACTCCTGATCACCTTTTCCTTCACATGCCTAGAGATAGTCTCTAGGATGAAAGACCCTTCCACCACTGCCCCATCACCCTTCTAGGGATGGAGGTGAGGCTGACTGGTCTGTAGTTTCCCAGCTCCTCCCTCTTGCCCTTTTTGAAGACTGGAGTGATGTTGGCTCTCTTCCAGTCCTCCAGCATCTCCCCTGCTCTCCATAACCTCTTGAAGATGATGAAGAGCAGCCAAGCAATAAGCCCCACCAGTTCCCTCAGCACTCTTGGGTGCATCCCATCCGGACCCATACATTTATGGGTGTCCAGTTGGCTTAAATAATCCCTAGCCCAATCCTTAACCAGCAGAAAGTCATCTTCTTTCCTGGTTCTCTCTCTTATATCCAGGCTCTATAGTTCTTGGGGACGAGCCTTAGCAGTAAAGACAGAAGCAATAGTTCTTTTTTTCTCGCTTTCTCTGCCACCAATATTTCTTTTTCTATTCCCTTTGTGATTCTCTTCCTCTCCCACTAGCAATATTCTTGCTCAGCACATAAGAATTCGCTTCCTCTCTCACTAGTAATTTTCATTGTGCCACTAATAATTTTTTTCTCTACCACAAAAAAAATCTGTGCCGCTAAAAATTTTCTCAACCCCTAATATCTTTCTTCGCTTCTATTAATTCTTTCTCCTCTGCTAGTAATTCTCTTTCTCTCCCACTAATAATTCTTCTACTGTTCCCATAATAATTCTCTTTCTGTACCACTAATAATTCTTTTTCTCCCACTAATTCGCTTACTATTCTTATAAAAATCCAATTTCTGTCACATTAATTCTTTCTCCTTTCCTAATAAATCCCTACTAATTCTCTTTGTTTTTGGCTAATAATTCTATTTCTCTCCCACTAATAATTTTGTTCCTTTTCTCCTGCTAATAATTCTATTTCTATACCCCTAGAAATTCTTTGTGTTCTGCTAATAATTCTTTCTCTCCTGCTAACAATTGTATTGCTATTCCCCTATTAGTTCTCTTTCTCTCCTACTATTAGCTCTTTTTCTCTCCTGCTATTAGTTCTCTTTCTAAGAGAACTCATAAGAATTATCTTCCTTTCCCATTATTATTTCACTTCCTATACTGCTAGAAGTTATATTTGCTGATAAAAATTATTCTGCTATTCCCCTGATAATTCTCTTAATCTTTTGCTTATAATTCTCTTTTTCTCACGCTTAACAGTTCTATTTCTATTCCTTGAGTAATTGTCTTCTGCTAATTATTCTATTTCTCTCACACTAAAAAATTATTTCTCTCACTCTAAAAATTTATTACTCTTCCCCTAATAATTCTCCTGGTAAAAATTCTTTTTGTCTCATGCTAATAATTTTATTTCTAGAAATAACTCTCCTCCTCTCCTGCTAACAACTCTCCTCCTTTCCCTCTCATACTTCCCTTCCTCTCGCACTGTTTCTTCTCCTTTCACGCTAATATTTGTCTCCTTCTCATGCTAAATATTTAATTTCCATCCCAATAATAATTCATTTTTTCTCACTCTAATACTTCTGTTCTTCTTCCACTAATATTTCCATTTTTCTCCCTTTAAAAACCCTTTTCCTTTTCCCCTTAACATTTGATTTTCCTCGCACTGGTAACTCTCCTTCCTTCCCTACTGATAATTCCCTACTGATGACCCTCATACTTCTCTTCCTCTCTGGCTGATAATTTTGTTCTTATCCTCATAATTTTCTTTCTTGAGGTAATTATTCTTTTTCTAGCCATAAAACAATCTCTTTTTCTCCTACTAAACAATTTTTCCCTAGCATTAAAAAATCCCTTTCTGTTCCCCTAAATATTCTCTTGCTATCCCTCTAGGAATTTCATAAGTCTTCCGCTAAGAATTGTCTTCCTATTTCCTAATAATTCTGTTCGTCTCCTGGCAATAATTTTCTTCCTATTCCCATAATAATTCTCCTTCTTTTCAGTGATTAATTCTCTCTCTGGTTCTCCCTCAATCTCTTTCTGAGCAATTCTCTTTCTCTGTGACTAGTACTTTTATTCCTATTCTCCTAAAGATTCTTCACCTATTCTAATAATTCTCTTCCTATTTCCCTCGTAATTTTCTTGGTGTCCCAGTAATAACTTTCTTCCTATTCCCCTAAAACTTCTCCTTCCCTTCTGCTAATAAATCTCATTTTCTCCTGCTAATAAATCTCTTCCTCTCCCACTCATAATTTTATTCTTATTCTCCCAATAATTCTCTTTCACTCCAGGGTAATAACTCTCTTTTTATTTCCCTACTAAGTTGCTTGCTCTCCCGTACTAATTTTATTTCTTTTCTACCAATAATTCTTGTTCTTTCCAGGTAATAATTCTCCATTTATTCCCCTAATAATTCACATCCTTCTTTTCCTCTCCCACTAATACTTCTCCTCCTATTTGCCGAAAAATTCTCTTCCTCTCCTGTTAATAATTCTCCTCCTATTACAATTAATTATTTCTCATCCTATTTTCCTGATAATTATCTTCCTCTTCTTCTAATATTTTTATTTCTATTCCACTGATAATTGTCTTCCAATTCCTGTCATAATTCTATCACTATTTTGCTACTAAATCTCTTCCTCTCTAATGCTAATGCTTCTCTTCTTCTCCCACTAATAATTCTGTTCTTTCCCTTCTATAATTCTCTGTCTATTCCATTAAGAATTTTCTTTATTTCCCACTAATAATTTTCTTCCCATTCCAATAATAATCTTTCTATTCCCCTAGTAATTCCCTTCCTCTCCTGATAGTAGTTCTCTTCCTATTTCCCTGATCATTCTCTTCCTATTCCCCTGATACTTCTCTTCTTCTCTGGCTAATAATTCTCTAGCTTTTCCACTATAATTCTCTTCCTCTTCCATTAAGAATACTCTACCTCTCCCGTTAATACTTGTCTTTACCTCCCGCTAATAATTTCATTCTTATTCTCCTCATCATTTTCTTTCTCCCACTAGTAATTCTCTTCCTATACCACTCATGANTAATTATTCTATTTCTCTCACACTAAAAAATTATTTCTCTCACTCTAAAAATTTATTACTCTTCCCCTAATAATTCTCCTGGTAAAAATTCTTTTTGTCTCATGCTAATAATTTTATTTCTAGAAATAACTCTCCTCCTCTCCTGCTAACAACTCTCCTCCTTTCCCTCTCATACTTCCCTTCCTCTCGCACTGTTTCTTCTCCTTTCACGCTAATATTTGTCTCCTTCTCATGCTAAATATTTAATTTCCATCCCAATAATAATTCATTTTTTCTCACTCTAATACTTCTGTTCTTCTTCCACTAATATTTCCATTTTTCTCCCTTTAAAAACCCTTTTCCTTTTCCCCTTAACATTTGATTTTCCTCGCACTGGTAACTCTCCTTCCTTCCCTACTGATAATTCCCTATTGATGACCCTCATACTTCTCTTCCTCTCTGGCTGATAATTTTGTTCTTATCCTCATAATTTTCTTTCTTGAGGTAATTATTCTTTTTCTAGCCATAAAACAATCTCTTTTTCTCCTACTAAACAATTTTTTCCCTAACATTAAAAAATCCCTTTCTGTTCCCCTAAATATTCTCTTGCTATCCCTCTAGGAATTTCATAAGTCTTCCGCTAAGAATTGTCTTCCTATTTCCTAATAATTCTGTTCGTCTCCTGGCAATAATTTTCTTCCTATTCCCATAATAATTCTCCTTCTTTTCAGTGATTAATTCTCTCTCTGGTTCTCCCTCAATCTCTTTCTGAGCAATTCTCTTTCTCTGTGACTAGTACTTTTATTCCTATTCTCCTAAAGATTCTTCACCTATTCTAATAATTCTCTTCCTATTTCCCTCGTAATTTTCTTGGTGTCCCAGTAATAACTTTCTTCCTATTCCCCTAAAACTTCTCCTTCCCTTCTGCTAATAAATCTCATTTTCTCCTGCTAATAAATCTCTTCCTCTCCCACTCATAATTTTATTCTTATTCTCCCAATAATTCTCTTTCACTCCAGGGTAATAACTCTCTTTTTATTTCCCTACTAAGTTGCTTGCTCTCCCGTACTAATTTTATTTCTTTTCTACCAATAATTCTTGTTCTTTCCAGGTAATAATTCTCCATTTATTCCCCTAATAATTCACATCCTTCTTTTCCTCTCCCACTAATACTTCTCCTCCTATTTGCCGAAAAATTCTCTTCCTCTCCTGTTAATAATTCTCCTCCTATTACAATTAATTATTTCTCATCCTATTTTCCTGATAATTATCTTCCTCTTCTTCTAATATTTTTATTTCTATTCCACTGATAATTGTCTTCCAATTCCTGTCATAATTCTATCACTATTTTGCTACTAAATCTCTTCCTCTCTAATGCTAATGCTTCTCTTCTTCTCCCACTAATAATTCTGTTCTTTCCCCTCTATAATTCTCTGCCTATTCCATTAAGAATTTTCTTTATTTCCCACTAATAATTTTCTTCCCATTCCAATAATAATCTTTCTATTCCCCTAGTAATTCCCTTCCTCTCCTGATAGTAGTTCTCTTCCTATTTCCCTGATCATTCTCTTCCTATTCCCCTGATACTTCTCTTCTTCTCTGGCTAATAATTCTCTAGCTTTTCCACTATAATTCTCTTCCTCTTCCATTAAGAATACTCTACCTCTCCCGTTAATACTTGTCTTTACCTCCCGCTAATAATTTCATTCTTATTCTCCTCATCATTTTCTTTCTCCCACTAGTAATTCTCTTCCTATACCACTCATGATTCTCTTCCTCTCCTGCTAATATTTTTTTCCTATTGTGATTATTTTTTTCTTATTTCAATAATATTTTTTCCTATTCCTGTGATAGTTCTCTTCCTATTCCCCAGATCATTTTCTTCCTATTCCATTAATAATTCTCCCCTCCAGCCAATATTTTCCCACTATAATTCCTCCCCTTCTGTTAAGAATTCTCTTCCTCTAATCATTTTCTATTTCCCTAATAATTCTCTTCCCCTCCCAATTCTCTTCCTCTCCCCCTTCCAATTTTCTTCTTTCTGGCTAATACTTCTCTTCTCCTCTTGCTAATAATTCTCTGCTTTTCCTCACTACAATTCTCTGCCTCTTCCATTAAACATTCTCTTGCTATCCCCCTAATCATTCCTTTTCTATTCCCCTAATCATTCTCTTCCTATTCCTCTCAATTCTCTTCCTATTCCTCTCAGTTCTCTTCCTACTCTGCTACTAATTCTCTTTCTCTCTGGCTAGTACTTCTTCTCTTCTCCTGCTAATAATTTTCTGTTTTTCCCACTATAATTCTCTGCCTTTTCCACTAAGAATTCTCTTCCTCTCCCACTAATAATTCTCTTCCTATTCCCCTAAAAAATCCCTTACACTCCTGCTAATAAATCTCTTCTTATTCCCCTGATAATTTCCTTACTGCTCTGCTAATAAATCTCTTCCTCTCCAGCTAATACTTCTTTACTTCTCCCACTGTAATTCTCTTTCTCTTTCATTAAGAATTTTCTTCTCTCCCTCTTATTCCTCCCCTAATAATCTTCATCTCTTGCTAGCAATCCTCTTCCTCTCTGCTAATAATTTCCTTCCTATTCCACTAAAAATTTTCTTCCTATTCTGCTAATAATTCTATTTTTTTTCTCTTAAGATTTCTCTTCTTCTTCTCTCCCACCAAGAATTTTATTCTTATTCCCTGTAATATTTCTCTTCCTCTCATGCTAATACTTCTCTTCTTATTCCCCTACTAATTCCCTTTCTATTCCTCTAATAATCCTCTTCTTCTCCCGTTAATAATTCTATTCTTATTCCCCTAATAATTTTCTTCATCTCCTGCTAATGTCTTCCTGTTCCCCTGATAATTTTCTGCTTATTTCCCTAACTGTTCTCTTCCTCTCCTGCTAATATTTCTGTTTCCCACAACAATTTTCTTCCTCATCCTTTAAGAATTATCTTCCTCTCCCTCTACCACTTCTTTTTCCCTCCTGCTAATAATCTTATTATTATTATTCTCAATTTCCTTTGTCTTGAGCTAATAATTCTCTTTCTATTCCCCTAAAAATTGATTTCTCTACCGCTAAAAATTCTCTTTCTATTCCCCTAAATATTCTCTTCCTCTCCCATTAACAATTCTCTTTCTGTCTTGCTAATCACCTTTATCTCCTGTTAATAATTCTCCTACTCTCCCTATAAAAATATGATTTCTATCCTGCTTACAATTTGCTTCTCTCCCACTAACAATCCAATTTCTATTCCCTAATAATTCTCCTTTTATCCCATTAATATTTTTTCCCTCCTGCTAGTACTTTTGTTAATTCTTTTTCTATTCCCTGAAAAATCTCTTCCTGTCCCACTAATAATTCACTTCCACTCCCTCCAATATTTCTCCATGCGTCAGCAATTTTCTTTCTATTCACCTAATAATTCTCTGTCTTCCCCCAATTAAATCTTTTTATTGTCCCCTAATAATTCACTTCCTATTCCCCTAATACTTTCCTTTCTCTTCCACCAATGATCCTGTTTCTCATCCTCTAGTAATTCTTTCTCTGTTCATATTCATTATCTTCCTCTCCTGCTTATTATTCCCACTTTCTCTCCTGCTAATAATTTCCCTTCTCTCCACCTATAAATTCTCTTCCTCTCCTGCCAATCATTCCCTTTCTCAACCCCTAATATATTTCTCTTTCTCTACTATTAATTCTCTTGCTCCTCCCCTAATAATTCCCTTTCTCTCCTGCTAATAATGCTATCCATATTTCCATTCTCTTAATAATTCTATTTCCTCCCAGTTAATAACATGCTTCCTTTTGTGCTCATAAATCATTCTCTTTTACTAAAATTTCTCTCTTGTGAGTCTCTTGCCATCCCACTAATAATTCTCTATTTGCAGTGAAAATCTCTTCCTCTCCTTCTAAAAGCCTTCTCTTCCTCTCCTCACAATAATTCTTTTTCTCACACTAATAATACTCCTTCTTTTTCTCTAAAAATTTTATCTCTATCCCAATGAGAATTCTCTCCCTCTCCTCCTAATGATTTTCCGTCACTTCCACTAATGATTCTTCTTCTCGCTTCTTCTTAATTCTTTCTCACCTGCTCATAATTCTCTCTCATGCTAATAATTTTTCTCGACCTCAATAACCCACTCTCTTCTCTTTCTCCCACTAACAACTCTCTTTTCCTCCTTTTTCCTCCTTTGCTTGACACTGAATAAATCTCTTTATCTGTCCATAGTTAATCTCTTTCTCTCCATCTTACAGATCTGTCTTGTGCCCAATAGTTCTCCTCCTCCTAATAGCTTTTTCTCTCCACACAATAGTTCTCTTTATCTCCTCCTAATCACTAGCTTTTTCTTCCACTTGTAACACACTTCCTCTCCTGCTAATAATGTTCTTTCTCACCCACTAATAATAACACTTCTTGATGCCAACTTACTCTTTTTTTTAATCCCCCCCATAAATCTCCTTTTCTCTCCCAGTAAATCTCTTTCTAACTTGCTAATAGCTCTCATTTTTCGCCCTCTAATTGTTCTTTTTCCTTCTCTTTATGAATTTGCTTCCTCGACCCCTTATAATTTTTCTCTTGGATAATCATTCTTTTTTTTTCATACCAGAAATTCTTTTTCTCGACCACTGAAAATATTTTTCCTTGCCCTCTAATATTTCCTGTTCTATCCCCCTACTAATTCTCCTTCTCTCCCACCTCGAATCCCTCCCCTCTCTTTCTCACACCCCCAATCCTTCTCTTTCTTGCCTGTCAATAATTCATTGTTCCTCCAGGTAATGTCTCTTTCTCTCCCACTAACAACTTTCTCTTTCCACTCCATGTTTCTCACTCTCCATCTCTAATAATTCTTTCTCTCCTCCCAGTAATTTTTTTCCCCTTGTTATTTTCCACCACAAATCCCCCGTTTTTCCTCCCACTAGTGCTTCCCTTTCCTCCCCCTTATTCTTGACTTTCTCTCTGTCCCCCACTAATTCTCCTTCTTCACATAATAAATCTTTTTCTCCCCCAATAACTCTTCCTCTCTCCTAAATACATTTGTTTCTTCTCCCAATCACTCTCTTTTTCCCAAAAAGCTCTCTTTCTTCCCTACTGACACTTCTCTGCTCTCCCTCCCCTAATAATTCTCTTTCACTTCTCCAATAACATTCTTTCAATACACAGTCTAGTAGTAGGCAGCATAAAAAGAATTTTAATAACAGACCATTTGATATTCTGAATATAGGATATGACGTCTCAGTGATCACATCAAGAGTCTGCCTCATCACCGAAGTATTTTTCTTTTCTATACTCTCTATTTCACCTAGGGAAGGAAAAACCTCGTGCCTGCCCAGTATTTATGACTCGGATTAGCGGACCGCCCCTGCGCCCCCCTGCCTTTTGCAAGGGCTGCTGAGTAGGGCAGTGGGTGGGACCAGGGGTACATAAACCCAGGCTCCAGCGCCAAGGAGTTTGCTCAGCTGTTGCTATTTTATGGGAATACAGGATTTGGATGTTTTTGGCAAACAGCTGCTGTTGAGGCATTTAAATTCTCTAGGGATGTTTATTGATGTTTTTGGAGAAGACAGGCTGTCTTGTGCAGTAAGATTGCTGAAGGACAGAAAATGGAACTGCAAGATAATAAAAGTTTTTTCTTTTCCCTTGGATTAGTATGTTAGTGTGGGATGTTCAGGGGTCCCAAGCCTGCACTTCCACCCTTCGTAACCATTAGATTTCATTTTTTTAAGCTTTGATTTGGCCAGTGGTGAAGGTAAATAGGGTCCCTTAGAGAAAACTGGAGGAGATGCAGATGCCTTTGAGAATTTGTCTTGTTGCTCAACAGTGATCCAGAGCCCTGTAAAGGTAAGTAGAATGTCAAAGGGGATATGGGGATGTCTTCCCTTTATGACTTTACATTTACACAGATTGTGGTGCAGTTGAGCATTTTGCATGAGTGTCATATGTGTGTTATATGCAGTGAGGTGCACCTGTTAGCAAGTGGGGGAGTGGTAGGGTGGGTGGGTCAGGTCTGTGTATTTATATAGTCTGCAGCCTCTGTGTTTTGTAGCTGCTTTTTCTTAGGGTCACATCTTGATGTCACATGTTTTTTCGGCATCTGTTGTCTTCTGCAGGGCTAGACTCATCAGTGTTGTGTCAGTGCATCTTGTCCCCTTCAGCACTAAGGAGTGGTCTGTCATTCCATCTTTGCATTGTGGCCGGTCATCTTTGTGGTCTTTTTGGAGGCTTTCTTGACATTTATGGCACCCTTTGGGTTTTTTTTCCCCTGTTATGTTACAATTAGAGCTCATTTCTGACTCACCTCTTCCACATCCTTTGTCTTGGCTTTGATAGCCCTTCTCTGTCACGGGTAGTGGCATCATACTGTTTTCCAGAACTGCCCAGAGCCACAGAGCTGCTCAGCTGTGGCCTCATAGATTTTTCTAATCTATGGATTATTTCTAATAATTTGGATTATTACATGTCCAAATAGTTTTATTTGTGTAGGGCTTTTCTCCATATGTCTTTCTAATGTCTGGGTGCCTGTCTGGGTCTGAAGCTGCCTTCCATGCAGGAGTCAGCAATGCTAGTGTGAAGAGGGATGCCGCTAGGGAGTGGACTGGTGACCCCGCAATTACAGTGTGTTCCAGTTTATGACTTTCATGTTCTGTTTTTTCTTTTTTTATTGCTGCTGTTGCAGCAGCTGTGCCACCCTCGACTGTGAGCTTCGGGAAGAAGGGAACAAAAGGTTATGCTCATAAAGTGAGCTTTAGAGTTGTTGTAACAAAAGTGTTGTCATCAGTGGAGTTCCTTGATGACCTTTTGCTTTGTTTGTGTAGATGCAAGGAATGCAGAGATGCAGGCCCCCATGTCCTGGAGGAAAGCTGAGCACAGATGGAAGAAAGCAAGCCAAGACTAGCAAGGGGCAGTCGTTGTGCTGGTGCTGTCCTTGTTGCCAACTGCTATTCTGCTTTTATGGGTACCGTGGGAGGTGGTCACACATAGCAGTGACGGTAGAGATGAGCAAGCAAACCAGGTAAAGGTGTTGTAGCAGGATGTTGTTGCAGAAGGGGTGCAGTTCTGTCCTCCCCTCATAGTGTGTTCTTTTGGTGTTTGTAGATTTTGCTGAGGGGTTGCTAAGAAGCTGAGAGGTAAAAAGGAACCTGAGCAGGAGAGAGGGGGGTGTCTCTGTGTTTGCCTTCTTTTGTGTGGTGGAGTATTTCTGGGCTCTCGCTTGTCCATTTGTTTTTCCTCTGCTTTCTCATACAGTGATAGGCATTTTCCAGTCATGGCAGAGGATTTGAAGTGAGGCAGACTGAGTATAATGGTGTGTCAATTGTTCTAGGACTACTTTCAGTACTTGGGTTTGTTCTAGGTGTCATCCCAGTCCCAATACTGCATGTGCATCCAGCACAGCACGGATGAGCAGAGTGCTAGCAGTGCTTTGGAGGCGGATGTTTTTGCAGCCGAGGTAGGAACTGGCTGTTACAAGGGTGACCACTTCTCCAGTTTTGCAGGTGATGGAGGCAAAGGCGTTCAAAATAGGATGGAAGAGGATGTGTCTGCCAAATGAGGATGGCTCCTTAAGTCCTACAGTCAACCAGAGCCCTGCTAAAGGTAAATCAAGAGAGGACAGGTGGGTGTCTGATGCCAAACTGTTTAGTACCAATATCTCTTTTGGATGAGTGTTTGGCTGGTGTTTTGGATCTCGCATAGGAGAAAGTGCAGGTTTGGTAGAGGCAGACAAATCCAGCCTCTGTCTGGTCTGTGTTGTAGCCGTGCATTGTTTTGCTCAGGTCTTGAAGTTGCTCTATCTTTGTGTTATGGAACAGCAGTGCTGTAGGCATCCTTTGTCTTTCACTCTGGCCTGAGTTGTCATCATTACTGTGCCTGGGGATCCCATCTTGTGCCGTGAATGCAGCTGAGGGGCATTCTGTCCCTTGATCTCCAGGTTCTGGGCATTTGTGGTCAGTCATCTTTGTGACTGTCACTGAGGCCTTATAGGCTCTATTTTCCTCTACAGAGGTCAGTCTTGTTTTGTGCCTTCCCAGTACAGTTTCAGGCCTGTCTTCCGTGCCTTGTCACAGCATCAGATCTTTCTAGCTGACCTCTTCCAGGTCACTGTCTCCAGCTTTGCCAGTCCCTTTCTGACACAGGCTCTGGTGGTTGACTTTGATCCACACTTGTGCTGAACATCAGAGCCACATGGTCGTGATGTCACAGGATTTTTCTAGTCCTCAGTATCTTTTGTGCAGTAAGTTTTCTTTTCCATAAAGCTTTTCTGTCTGTGATACTGGGCTGTTATTGCAGATGAGGTGTGGTCTTTGTCATCCTCTCAAGGTGTGCTCCCTTCTCAGTTTGTGCAGGGCTTTTTTGGATATTGCCGAGAAGAGAAGCTGTGTGAGCAGAAAGAGGCTGAGTAGGTGAGAGGGGGTGCCTGCATGCATCTGCGTTTTGTTCCTTTTGTGTGGTGGTGGGTAGCCAGGCAGCCTATTGATGAATTGCTTTTTCTCTACTTTTTCAAGTGCCACATGGGCCTTTTGCATTCATAGTGGGGCATTTGAGGTGAGGCAGACAGTGGTGTGTCAGTAAATCTAGGAGTTGTGATTCCTGCCTAATGGATGAGTCACTTGGTACTTCTGTTTTTTTCTAGGTGTCATAGGTGTCATCACAGTCCTGATACCAGCGCGCAGACCTGGCACAGTGTAGGTGAGCACAGCCACAGCAATACTTTGGGTGTGTGTGGGGAAGGGCTGTGGGCATCCTTTGTCTTTCAGCCTGGTCTGAGTTATCATTGTGCCAGGGGATCACAACTTGTGCTGTGAATGCAGCTAAGGGGCATTATGTCCCTCCAGCTCCAGGTTGTGGCCATCTGTAGACATTCATCTTCACCTTCTTTGAGGCCTTTTCAGCCCCATTTTCCTCTTCAGAGGCCAGCCTTTTATCATGCCTTCTGGGCACTCTTTCAGGGTTGTCTTCCCTGCATCATCACGGCATTGGATCCTTCTAGCTAGCCTCTTCCATATTGCCATCTCCAGCTTCGCTGGCCCCTTTCCAGCATGGGCTCTGGCATTTGATTTTGATCCACAGCTGTGCTGGGCATCAGGGCTGCACAGTTGTGATGTCACAGGATTTTTCCAGTCCTAAATATCTTTCGTGCAGTAAGTTCTCTTTTTGCATAAAGCTTTTCTCTGTCTGATGTTTGTGTACATGGCTGTCGGTGTGGGGCTGGAGCTGCCTCACTCATGGGAGGTGGCTGCAGTAGCATGTGGAGATTTGCAGCAACGGCCTGGAGTGGCAATCAGTCAGCCTGTGCGTAATCTGCTTGATGTATTCACAAACGTTGGGAGAAGGGGGTAGCGATTGTTTGTTCAGGCCAGCGGGCGTTTATTTTGCTTTTCTGCTGCAGAGCAGGGTTTCCAGGGTTTCCAGAAGATCTAGAGCAGTAAAAGTCCTGCCCTAAAAAAAATGAGTTAGAGAGCTGTTGGAAGGAGAATGTTTTGGTCCCGAAAGAAAGGGTCCTGCCCTAATAAGAAGGTGAGCTAGGGAGTTGTTGGAAGGAAGAGAGTGTTGTGGTCAGTGGGCTTTCTTGATGACTCGTTGCTTTGTGTCTGTAGGTGGTGAGGTGTTAAGTAATGCGGAAAGCAAGCACAGCAAGGTGAGCCTTGGCCTGCAAGACGAAGGAGAGCCTAGTGTTGGGTGCTTTAGGGGTTGGTATTGTCCCTCTCACCCACTTGTGTTCTGCTTTTACAGGTATTGTGGCAGGTATAGCTGTTGTGGCACATAGGCTAGAGGCCTGGTAGGCCAGCAGAAGAGGTAAAGATGTTGTAGTGGGATGTTGCTGTGACTGGGGTGTGTTTTTTGTCATCTCTTCAAGGTGTGTTCTTCTCTCAGTGTTTGTATATTTTGCAGGGGCTCACTGAGAGGAGAAGCCATGTGGGCAGGAGGAGACACAACAGGTGAGAGGGGTTGCCTGCATGTACATGTTAGGTTCATTTTGGGTGGTAGGGTGTTGCTGAACTGTCTCTTGGTGATTTGCTTTTCCTCTACTTTTTCAGGTACCATTTGGGCCTTTTCCAGTCACAGCTGAGGATTTGAGGTGAAGTACAATAAGTATAATTATGTGTCAGTAGTTCTGGACTCATCGTCCCTGCCTAGCAGAAGTGTCATGTGGTATTTTTGCTTTTTCTAGGTGTCACGGGTGCCTTCACAACTGCAATACTGCAGCATGCATATGGCAAGATCCAGGCAAGCAGAGCGACAGCTGTACTTTAGGACACTGCTCTTGATGTCCTTCTCTTTCACGTGCCTAGAGATGCTCTCTAGGATGAGCTGCTCCATCACCTTACCAGGGATGGAGGTGAGGCTGACTGGCCTGTAGTTTCCCGGCTCCTCCCTCTTGTCCTTTCTGAAGACTGGAGTGATACTGGGTTTTTTTTTTCCAGTCTTCTGGCACCTACCCTGTTCTCCATGACATCTTGAAGATGATGAAGAGCAGCTGAACAATAACCCCCACCAGTTCCCTCAGCACTCTTGGATGTATCCCATTGGGATTTATGGGTTTCCAGATGGCCTAAATAATCCCTAACCCAATCCTCTTCTTTCCTGGTCCTCTCTCTTCTATCCAGGCTCTGTAGTTCATGGGACTAGCCTTAGCTGTAAAGACAGAAGCAAAGAAGGCTTTTAGTAACTCTGCCTTCCCTGCATCCTCTGTCACCAAGGCACCCTCTCCATTCAGCAGCAGGCTAACATTTTCCCTAGTCTTCCTCCGCTGATTATGTATCTGTAGAAATCCTTCCTGTTGCCCCTGACATCTCTTGCTAGCTCTAATTCCAAATGGGCCTTGCTCTTCCCTGTTGCATCCCTGCATTCTCTTACAGTGTTCCTATATTCTTCCCATGTGACCTGGCCCTTCCTCCACATTATGTATGCACTCTTTTCCTCATTAAGTTTACCCAACAGCTCCTTGCCCATCCACACAGATCTTCTGCCCCTTTCGCTCAACTTCCTTCTTGTAGGAAGGCACCAATCCTGAGCTTGGAGAAAGTGGTGTTTGAATGTTAACCAACTCTCCTGGACTCCCTTTCCTTCCAGGCACCAATCCTGAGCTTGGAGAAAGTGGTGTTTGAATGTTAACCTCCTGGACTCCCTTTCCTTCTAGGACCCTGGCTCAGGGGATTCTGTGAAGGAGCTCCCTGAAGAGGTCAAAGTTGGCTCTCCTGAAGTCCTATGAGAGTTGCAATCCTACGTGTTGCTCAGCTTCTTCCATGCAGGATTGTGAATTCCAACATCTCATGGTCAGTGCAGGCAAGAGTGCCCTCAACCTTCGCTTTTGCAACTAGACCATCTCTGTTGTTAGAATCAGGTCTAGCAGCAACCCTCCCCTTGTTGGCTCATCAACCACCTGCATCAAGAAGATATCTATGTGTAACCTTCTGCAGAAACCTCCTGGACTGACTGTTCCTGCCTGCATGGTTATCCCAGCAGACGTCAGGATGTTTGAAGTCCCCCATAAGGACCAGGGCCTGTGACCATATGTTCCAGTTGCTCTCTCAAGTAAAGAGCAACTCTGCCACCTCGCCTTCCTGGCCTGACATTCCTAAAAAGCCTAAAGCCATCCGTGGCCACATTCCAGTCATGACAGCTGTCCCACTATGTCTCAGTAATTGCACTAAGATCATGGCCTTGCAGTCGCACAGGCATTTCCAGTTCCCTTTGTTTATTCTCTATGTTGTGTGAATTTACATAGAGGCATTTGCATTGGGCTCCCAATGTGCCTCTTATTCTAGCAGGGGCAGCTGCAACTTGACTATGTGAGCCTTCAGAAGTTTTCATGTTTTGCCGTTCAGCCTCTGCAGGCTTTGGGCATTCCTCACAGGCCCTGGAGTTACACTGCTGTGAGTGGCATGACAGGCCATTGCCTTCCTTATTACCTGCTTCCCTGATGATACCCTCCTCCCCTCTTGAATCTAGTTTAAAGCCTTCTGGAATAGCCCTGCTAGCTTATGACATAAGACCCTCTTCCCCCTTTGAAAAAGACAAATTCCATTAGATGCCATGATGCCTGGTGCCATGTGAGGCTTCCTGTTGCCCAAGAAACCAAAATTGTGACAATGGCATCAGCCACAGAGCCATGTGTGGATGGACTGTATCCTCCTGTTTCTTTCTATATTCCTGCCAGCACCGGGAAGAATGGAAGAGAAAATGACCTGTGCGCGTGAGTTCCTGATTGTCCAACCCAATTCCCTAAAGTCTCTTTTGATTGCCTTCAGGCTACACATTGCCGCTTCTTCTTCTCCCTTGTGTGTGACCATCAATGGATAATAGTCTGTGAGTCAGACCAGGCTGGGAAGTTTCCTGGTGACATCCTTAAACCAGGTCCCTGGAAGGCAGCAGACTTCTCATAGAGGAGGGTCGTATCTACGTATCAGTCTCTCTGTTCCCTGAAACAAGGAATCCCCCATGATGATAACCCACCTTTTCTCCCTCTTGTCTGTGATCACAGTATATGGAGTTTGCCTTTCTGACTGTGTTACTATTTTTGGAGGAGAGGGACTCGCTCTTCCACTATCCACTGATTGTCCATCCACCTCCAGGGCCTTGTACCTGTTGGCTAGGGATACCTGATAGGGTGAGATGGCAGAAGGTTTTCTCCTGCCACCTCAAGCCTGAACTTTTATCCATACACTGCTGTGCTGGTTTCCTCCCCCTTTGTTTTAGCTGGGGGATGAAATCTGTAATAATTCATTGCTGGCCGCTTCCTGATGCCTGCCCTTCTTTCTCTCTCTCTGACTTACAGATACTTCTTAGCTTTTCAACCTCCTCTTTTAGCTCAGCTACCATGCTGAGTAGATCTTCACACCTCGCACAGTTGCTCTCCCCAAGGCTGTCCATAGGAAGTATCAGGCTATAACACTCCTTGCAGCCCAACATCTGGACAGCAACATGCTTTACCCATTGTTCAGTCTGGATGCCTGTCGCCCTTTCAATGGGTGTTGAAGNATCTGTAGAAATCCTTCCTGTTGCCCCTGACATCTCTTGCTAGCTCTAATTCCAAATGGGCCTTGCTCTTCCCTGTTGCATCCCTGCATTCTCTGACAGTGTTCCTATATTCTTCCCATGTGACCTGGCCCTTCCTCCACATTATGTATGCACTCTTTTCCTCATTAAGTTTACCCAACAGCTCCTTGCCCATCCATACAGATCTTCTGCCCCTTTCGCTCAACTTCCTTCTTGTAGGAAGGCACCAATCCTGAGCTTGGAGAAAGCGGTGTTTGAATGTTAACCAACTCTCCTGGACTCCCTTTCCTTCTAGGACCCTGGCTCAGGGGATTCTGTGAAGGAGCTCCCTGAAGAGGTCAAAGTTGGCTCTCCTGAAGTCCTATGAGAGTTGCAATCCTACGTGTTGCTCAGCTTCTTCCATGCAGGATTGTGAATTCCAACATCTCATGGTCAGTGCAGGCAAGAGTGCCCTCAACCTTCGCTTTTGCAACTAGACCATCTCTGTTGTTAGAATCAGGTCTAGCAGCAACCCTCCCCTTGTTGGCTCATCAACCACCTGCATCAAGAAGATATCTATGTGTAACCTTCTGCAGAAACCTCCTGGACTGACTGTTCCTGCCTGCATGGTTATCCCAGCAGACGTCAGGATGTTTGAAGTCCCCCATAAGGACCAGGGCCTGTGACCATATGTTCCAGTTGCTCTCTCAAGTAAAGAGCAACTCTGCCACCTCGCCTTCCTGGCCTGACATTCCTAAAAAGCCTAAAGCCATCCGTGGCCACATTCCAGTCATGACAGCTGTCCCACTATGTCTCAGTAATTGCACTAAGATCATGGCGTTGCAGTCGCACACGCATTTCCAGTTCCCTTTGTTTATTCTCTATGTTGTGTGAATTTACATAGAGGCATTTGCATTGGGCTCCCAATGTGCCTCTTATTCTAGCAGGGGCAGCTGCAACTTGACTATGTGAGCCTTCAGAAGTTTTCATGTTTTGCCGTTCAGCCTCTGCAGGCTTTGGGCATTCCTCACAGGCCCTGGAGTTACACTGCTGTGAGTGGCATGACAGGCCATTGCCTTCCTTATTACCTGCTTCCCTGATGATACCCTCCTCCCCTCTTGAATCTAGTTTAAAGCCTTCTGGAATAGCCCTGCTAGCTTATGACATAAGACCCTCTTCCCCCTTTGAAAAAGACAAATTCCATTAGATGCCATGATGCCTGGTGCCATGTGAGGCTTCCTGTTGCCCAAGAAACCAAAATTGTGACAATGGCATCAGCCACAGAGCCATGTGTGGATGGACTGTATCCTCCTGTTTCTTTCTATATTCCTGCCAGCACCGGGAAGAATGGAAGAGAAAATGACCTGTGCGCGTGAGTTCCTGATTGTCCAACCCAATTCCCTAAAGTCTCTTTTGATTGCCTTCAGGCTACACATTGCCGCTTCTTCTTCTCCCTTGTGTGTGACCATCAATGGATAATAGTCTGTGAGTCAGACCAGGCTGGGAAGTTTCCTGGTGACATCCTTAAACCAGGTCCCTGGAAGGCAGCAGACTTCTCATAGAGGAGGGTCATATCTACATATCAGTCTCTCTGTTCCCTGAAACAAGGAATCCCCCATGATGATAACCCACCTTTTCTCCCTCTTGTCTGTGATCACAGTATATGGAGTTTGCCTTTCTGACTGTGTTACTATTTTTGGAGGAGAGGGACTCGCTCTTCCACTATCCACTGATTGTCCATCCACCTCCAGGGCCTTGTACCTGTTGGCTAGGGATACCTGATAGGGTGAGATGGCAGAAGGTTTTCTCCTGCCACCTCAAGCCTGAACTTTTATCCATACACTGCTGTGCTGGTTTCCTCCCCCTTTGTTTTAGCTGGGGGATGAAATCTGTAATAATTCATTGCTGGCCGCTTCCTGATGCCTGCCCTTCTTTCTCTCTCTCTGACTTACAGATACTTCTTAGCTTTTCAACCTCCTCTTTTAGCTCAGCTACCATGCTGAGTAGATCTTCACACCTCGCACAGTTGCTCTCCCCAAGGCTGTCCATAGGAAGTATCAGGCTATAACACTCCTTGCAGCCCAACATCTGGACAGCAACATGCTTTACCCATTGTTCAGTCTGGGGGCCTGTCGCCCTTTCAATGGGTGTTGAAGCAGCCCTCTGACAAGTAATTGCCATAGTGAGTACGCTGGGGAGCTCGCTGCTGCATGCCCTGGCTGCAGGATCTGCCCCGCTGGCTGCCGCTAACACCCTGGCTGGCACACCGCGCTGTTTGCCCGCTCTGTGGGCTCTGCTCCCTGGGGTCGGCTCTCGCAGCTCTTGCAGGCGCTGGGCCTGGGCTGCTTTGCCCTGCTGACTGCTGCCCCGCCGCATCGGTGCCGCCTGGGGCTAGAGGTGCTTGTGCTTCACTGCGCTGCTTTTGGCTGCCAATTTAGTGCCAAGAGTGTCACTGCATGAGCCTCCGCTCCAGAGCCGTTACCTACAAGGAAAACACTGCAGAAAAGTGAAAATCCCTCAAAGTACACACTCTGATTTGGGCTTAGTGCAAGAAGGAGTGCAAGGTCCTCCAGTCACAATCAATCAAGAGCCTTGGGAGAAAGGAAGGCATGTCTGTTTTTGCTTTACCAGGCACCAGGAGGTTGAACCAGAACATGCTATTTAGCCAGGGAAACATCACGCTTGGACGGAAAGGTTCCAAGCAATGGAGAAATTCTCTCAGCTACTTGCAGGTTCCCCCAGTGATCCATCCTTTCTGTGATTCAAGCTTGAAATCTGCACAGTGTCACATCAAAATGCCTATTTTAATAGTATTAAAAAGCACCTCCAAAGCTGCAGACCTTGGTTGCTCTTTCTCCTACAGGTTGATATGTTCACGCTCTGCTCCTGTGACTTCCTCAGTCCTTCCTTGGGTGCTTTTACAGCAGAGCACATGGGCTTGCCACTAACCACAGTCCCACAAGGATTTACCCGCTTCCTTCATTTGGAGCATGTTCTCTGCAGGTCCAAACATGGCCAGTCTCTGAGGCCACATTTTGTAGTCCTAATTGGCAGTGAACTGCAAGCAGCAAATGCAGAGTCAGCACAGCCAACCTGTGAGATCACGGCAGTTACCCCTCTGGTCTACTGCAAAACCTCACGTGCAAGGCAAAATAAATAATAAACAAAGCTTGCTCACACGCCCTCACACACCGCTGGCATTTCTAGTCTTAAAATAAATAAATAAATAAATAATAATAAAACCAGCATTACTCAAGGTCATGGTGTGGAGATTTACCAGAACAGATGTCACCCAGTGACACAGACCGTCTCTCCACAAGGCCCTACCATTATACAGCAACCCTAGCCAGGCCTCCAGGAGACATTAATAGCTGAAAGCAGCTCTGCCTGAACGCTACAAGAGGAAAATCACCCATTAACAAGAGCAAAGTGAAATACAAAATTTGCATGTGGCAAAAAGACAGAATGATGGAAGGATGAAAGAGGGAAAGAGAGAGAAAGAGAGAGGGAAATAGAGAGAGAGGGAGAGAGAGAGAGATTGGGAGAGAGAGGGAATGGGAGAGAGGGAGAGGGGGAAAAAAGGAAAGGGGGAGAGGAGGAAAGGAGGGAGAGAGGAGGAGAGGGAGAGTGGAGAGAGAAAGGGAAGGGGCAGAGAGGGAGAGGGTAGAGAGGGAGGGAAAGAGGGAAAGAGGAGGACAGGGCACGGGAAGGGAAAGGGAAGGGAAGGGAAGGGGAAGGTCAGGGAAATCATCAGTGTAAAACAGAACCCAAACAGTAAAAGCCAAGCCCTGGGTTATGTAAGTGCCTCATGACCCTGCTGCAACACATCACATCCTGTCGAGAAAGGCTGATGGCGTAGACACAAAACAGGAGAAACGTTAGAGAGGAAAACCAGTTATCACGCTGCCCTTGGTTAAATGGAGCAAAGCAAAGAAAAAGGACGTGAGGCTGCGAGCGAAGCGGGGCACCCGCTCCTGGAGAGGTACCGCAGGAAACACTCGCGCCCAGAGGAGTCCTGGGGCACGAGGCAGCAGTGAGCCTGCCCCTGCCTGCTCAGCGAGGCGGGTGAATCTGGTTTTTTCCACTGAGCTTGGGAGCCCTTCATCCGCGCAGCACGCTCTTGTCCACAGATGAACTCCGGGAGCCTGTTTCCAGCGGGGGCTGGCAGACCCCCTCCCGTGTTTTTCTTCCCCAGGACCCTCCGCGCCCCTCAACAGCTCCTCACTCACGGGGGACACTTGTTAAAACCCGCCTGCTCCCGGCTTGAGAGCTTCAAAGCACATTAAAAGAAATCCTCACAGCATTTAAAATAATTGTTTTTTAATACATAAAACCACTACTTTTGAAGCAACTCCAGTACAACAACAACTCCCACGTTCCTGCCTCCCCCTCCCAAATAATTAAAAACGCCGAGAAGCGGGA
>VZSG01000369.1:492117-524782 GCA_013398315.1 Nothoprocta pentlandii | reverse complement strand
TTTTTTTATATATTACATATATATTTTTTACTTCTAGTCCCCGCCAGGGAAGGTGGCAGCTGCAGTGATGGCCGCTATCGATGCCGGCTACCGCCACTTTGACTGTGCTTTCGTGTACCAGAACGAGACCGAGGTCGGGGAAGGGATCCAGCAGAAAATCAAGGAGGGCGTCGTGAAGCGGGAGGACCTCTTCATCGTCAGTAAGGTGGGGTGCGGTGCCACGGCATGCTCCCTGGTGCTTTGCAGTCCTGGTATGTGGAAGGATGGAGCGATTGAGCGGGTTTGGGACGCTCCTGAGATAAGCTTTCCCTCACTGTGTCCGAGTAGGCAGGTTATGCATCCTGCACCCAACATGGGTCACTCCGCTTGTGTCTTTCCTCTTGGATGTAGCATCTGAACTCTTAACGAATGGAACCAAATTACTCTGTTTATCTGCCATAATCCTATTCACTTGTGTATTGCCACTGCTTACACTGCTTGGTAGGGTGGGCCAGTTCTGCTCACCGAACAACCCCACTTGAAGAGCAATTGGAAGACCTAATTCCATGCTGGCTGCTGAAGAAGACAGAAAGCTTCTCTCCTGCCCAGGAGAGCACTAGAGAGCTTTACAGAACCACAGAATGATTAAGGAAGAGACTTTTGTAGATCATCTAGCCCCAAACCCCCTTTAACCTAGCAGGAGGTCACAGTGTGGCTCTGCTCTTTGTCTCCAGCTTTGGTGCACGTTCCATGACAAACCTCTGGTGAAGGGAGCCTGCCAGAAGACTCTTGCTGCCCTGAAACTGGATTACCTGGATCTCTACCTCATCCACTGGCCTCTGGGATTTAAGGTACAGTAACAGCATTGCCTCTTAATACCCTTGTCACATAACTGTCAGTTTTGAAGAAGTTTACAACTCAGTCATTGCCCCAATCAGGAAATGTATCTGTTTTGTATATCAGCAGGGTTCTAGAGCAGCTTATTCAGCTTTACTCTTTCCAAGCAAGGCAGAGTTTTGATCCCTGACTCCAAGTTTGCTGCTTATACAGTTTTCTCTGCCCTTGCAAGACTCGGAGAGGCAGAGCTAGAAGCAGGGGCAGGTCTCCCAGCTGCAGGCATAAGCTGTATTGCTGCCTCTTAGACTGCTTATGTGCTGTCTTCTACAAACCCAAAGCATACTCCTCCATGCAGAGTTGATACTGTCTTCGTGGGAAATAGGTCTGTGCATTGCTGTCTGGCAAAGTCTTTGAGTGTTACAGAACTCCATAGCAAGAGTAAATGTTTCTATTTTCCAATTCTGCTCTCCATTTCTGTCTTTAATCAGTCGTTAATACAGTACACACTGGAGTGACTTTTCCTGTAAGAACCTTATTGTTCTACAGACTTTGGAATTCAAAGGGTGAAACTTCTTAGAGATGAACTCTTCCACAGACTGGGCAAGAGTTCGTCAAAAATTATTATTGACAAGAATTCCCATTCTCTTTTTTGCTTACAAGATCCTCAGCTGCTTTGCGTAGTTTGCATGTTATTTTCATACAGATATAATTATCCAAGTGAAAGCGCATTGTAGTGTAGTAACATGATATGAGGAGAAAACACTATTTTGAACAAACATGAGATACCTGGTGAACTCATAACAGGGGCACTGCCCCAACTTTCCTGGAGCCACTGACTTCAACAGTAAGTCTCTGCATAGAAGACCTGTCACCATACACAATGGACTCCTCAGCAGCTATGGTCTAGCAGAAACCTACCATATGTTTCCAGGTCCAACGTATGTCCTTATACCTTCTAATAAAACCCAAATTTTGTAGGGGCATACTGAAGAAATAAAGAACGCAAACTTGTGCTTGGTTGCACATCTCAGCTGTAGTTCTACAGGTAAATACTCCACTTGCATGTATTTTGGTCAGTCAACACATTGTTTGCTCTGATGGAAGTAACTGTCGTTACTACATTGGTTGCTGGCAAAACAGCAATAACTCCACATGAAAGAGGAACGGAATGACTGAAGAATGTAGACAGGAATGAGTATTTATATTTTCTGCACTAGAAGTTTGTTGTCTTAGTCCTCAGCTGTCATGACATTAAGCTAGCTTCCAAACATTGTTTGAACAGTTTTTTTCTTGTGCTAACAGGCAGGAGAGGAGCTGTTTCCCACAGATGACAATGGCATGTCTATACCCAGCAACACTGATATTTTGCATACATGGGAGGTAAGCTCAGCCACTGTGGGAGAATGATGTTTTCTGTCCTTCAGTCTTTTCCATGGATACTGACCAATACCCAAAGTTGCAGAATTGTTGTCTGATGTATGCAGAATTATTGGAAAGATCTGCTGGTACAGGAGTGGATTATTCAGGATTGATATTTTCCACTTCTAACTGAGTATTAATTTCTGCAGTCTCAAAGAAAGATTTTGATCTCGGGTGGGATAGAAAACATAGCACAAATATGGCAGTGCTTCTTTTCCAGTGCTTAAGGAATCAAGTCATTTTGATCTTTCTCATGAAGGAAGGAAGTCATGCCAGGAAAAGTATCTTCAGGCCCTATCTGATAATTCTGGTAATGACTTTGCTGCCCTTTCTGTGTTAGGGCATGGAAGAACTGGTCGATGCTGGTCTGGCCAAAGCCATTGGAATCTCCAACTTCAACCATGAGCAGATTGAGAGAATCTTGAACAAGCCAGGACTGAAATACAAACCTGCAAATAACCAGGTAGGCTACTAAGTGGCTGCAGATGAATTTTATTCAAGAATTATCATGATTTGATCATGATTTAAAATTTTAGAAAAAGGGAGAATGGAGTAGATGCAGTGTATACTCTTAATCTGGTCACAATTTCTGGATGCACAAGACCTTTTTTTTTTAATGGTTTGCTGCACTACTGCTAGAAAACTTGACAAGAAATAGCTACAGAACATCTTTTTTTTGGTAGTATAAAGAATTTGGAGGTGAAGTTTATAAAATTGACTTTCAATAGATTAAAATCGATAGGTATACAGGGATTTAATAGCAAGTCAGATGACTTTTTGCTCTGAAAATTTGCAACTCTCCCAGACTGCAGAGATGATGGTTCTTATCGCTAACTCGGGAACGAGGAAATGAACAGGAAGACTTTGTGGACTGTTTAACTTAATGAGGGTTGGTGGGGAAGATGGAAGTGATGTTGCCAGAGAGTCCGTGGATCAGCAATATATGGGTATAGGGACAGCATTTGAATCAAACCTTAAGATCATAGAAAAGCTGGGCTGCAAGGAACCACAAGAGATGATCTAATCTAACTTCCAGCTGAGAGAGGTTGTTTCAGATCAGACAGACTGCTCAGGGCTTTATCCAATCAAGTCTTTAAAATCTTCACGGATGAAAACTGCACAGCATGTCCGGGCAACCTGCTCTCCTGTCTAACAGCTATCTTAAGAAGACTTTGCTACTTGTATATCCTCCAAATCTCTCTTTCTGTTTATGCTTGTTTGCTCTTTTCCTTCTACCATACAGTATTGAAGAGTCTACGTCACTGTCTTATAGGTGTGGGCAGGCTGCTACTGGGACCACTGAAACTTCCCCTTCTCCAGGCTCTACAGGTCCCACAGCCTCTCCTGATAGAGCTCCAGACCCCAGCCATCCTGATTGCCCCCTGCTGAACTTGCACAGGTTTCTCAATCTTCTCTTGAGGACCCAAAGCTGTACACAGTATTATAGAGGTGCTCTGACAAGTGCTGAGTGGAGGGGGATGATCCCTTCCCATGACACATTCCTAGGCCCCCGCTCACCCAGCCCCATCATCAGAAGCTGATGCCTGTCTGCTGCCAGTGCTGCTGCTGGCCAGCATTCAACTTGCTGCCCTCTCAGCCATGGCCTTTTCAGCAGAGCTCTTCCCCCCACAGTCAGGCCCCAACCTGTGTAGTTTCAAGGGCCGTTCCCTACCAGGAATGTGACTCTGCTTTTGTCCCTGCTCAGTTTCCCGAGGTTCCCTTTAGCTCGCTCCTGCAGCTGACATACATCCCTCTAAAATGACAGCCCTAGCTAACGGATCTAATGAGTATTTAGTATTGGCTTAAGTTTTGTGTTGTCTGCAAACTTGGCAAGACTGCATGAGACAGGTTGTGTCCTAGGATAGATATTAACACTTTTCTGAAAGCTAATGGGAGTCTTCTCTGGAAGTCTGTTGAACATACCTCAATTTTGAATTTGCCAAAATTTTTCATAAAACTTTTCATTATCAGTCTTTTGCATATATGACAGGAGTCTTTTCTTTCAACATCTGTCACAGCTCACTAGCAAGGAACTTTGTAGTTGATATACCTGCCTCTTCATAGAGAATACTAACCTTTATCATATCTACTGTGCCTACAATTCTTCTCAAATCTGATTATAGTAAGAGAGTTAAATTCAGAGCATTTGGTCTCAGTGTGTGCTTAAAAATACATTTTTTCCAAAGAAAAGCTTGCATGCCTTAAATCTTGCCTTTTAGAAGAAGATAGTTCTTACCGCAAAACTTTTTCCACTCTCCCTTGGCTTGTATTCATATTCATACAAGCCTGCATATTCATGTGACAGTCACATTCTTAAACTATAAATGCAGTCAGTATCCGTATCAGTTTAATTCAGAGAAATTAAGTTGGCAAGATAGCAAGCACATTGCCATGAGACTACTTTAGTTGAGAAAGGAGCTTAATAGTAGTTTAAATGTACTTCGTAGGCTCTTCACTTTGGTCCAAACATAAGACTTCATAATTTAGCTCAGAAACTCTTTGGCTGGAGTTAAAGTGGAGAAAAAAAGATGACTTTGCATTATATCCTTTGTTTCAGGTAGGTAGAATTTTGGCTGTACTGAATACCTGACAAAAAAAAATCCAATTAAATGCTCTGTTGCTGTATGAATGCTTAAGTTTCTGGTGCTGCAGAGGCCAAATATGTTATTATTATTTGGCCCCCAAACTGAGTTACACATTCTGTGTCTAATATTCCAGCATATCCTGGTAAGGAAACAACTACACAGGCTTCTAGCAAGAAGCTAGAACCACTTGAAAAAAAACAGGCTGTAAACTGATCCCCTGTTTTACAGTGTCTCTTGTTCCACCTGCCAGCAGCATAAAGTTCCCAGGGGCTTCTCCTCCGAACGCTGTGGCAGCTGCTTTGAAGGCTTGAATGACTGTACAGTTAAAGGTTCTTTACCCCTTTCTGCAAGAAAAGAGGTGCTCCTCATTGTGCATTTACCATAAAAATTACTTTACCTAAAGTATTAATGGATCTCATTCTTTTGCTGCCTCCTGATACATAAATACTGTCTGCAGTATATTGTATACTGGTGCATTAACTGTCTAGAATATGGATCCACTGATAAGCAGTTTATGTTCAATTACATAAGTACTCTTATGGAATCTGACAGTGAATATATGTGAATGTATGTGTTCTAAGAAAAGATCTATTATGGACAGTAATCTTAAGATCTAAAATTCATAGTAACTAGTAATCTTTCTCATATTTACAGATTGGAAGTATCCAACTTGCTCACGTGAAGCAGATAAAAGGGAATGTAACAATGCTGATATTAAAGTTGTGCTGCTTGTAAAAATATTATGGCATGTTTTTAACAAGGAGGAAAAGAGAACCTTGTACTATTCTGCTATCTTATTGTTAGGATTGCACAGTTACCCTGGATATAGATGTCTATTGTGCTGTCCCACTTGGACAGTTCTGTAGATGATGATTTCATATGTTGGTGACAATGCAAATCAAGTAATAAGGAGTGGTGTTTCAGTCCTTGCACCACTTCTCTTGCAAGATACCCTGTACTGCAGGGGAAATACAGAACAAAGGCTGTGTAATATCACGTAGAGAAACAAAAGTTGGGACAAAAATCAGTTGGGGATTGGCTTAAAGGATCCCTGGAGTTACAGCAGTTCTCACTGTCAGTCTGTGCTCTCTTGTTGGCAGATCGAATGTCATCCATATCTTACCCAGGAGAAGCTGATCAAGTACTGCCAGTCCAAAGGGATTGCTGTGACAGCCTACAGTCCTCTTGGCTCTCCAGACAGGCCATGGTAAGATTGCTCTGCAGTTGGCAAGGCAGCTGATATGACTTATGCTCAAAGCACTGAGACTGTAACTGAACTGTTACACCCAGGTGCACACCCAGATGTGGTTGTCTTCAGAAGCTCTTCACCATTGACCTTCTGTTCTCCACAGGGCTAAGCCAGAGGATCCTTCCCTTCTGGATGAACCCAAGATTAAAGAGATTGCAGCCAAGCACAACAAAACCGCAGCACAGGTAAGTAGAGATGGAGCAGTGAATAGGGTACTGGTCCCTGGAAAACAGCTGCGTGGAAGCTACAGGCTGTGGGTACAGACTGAATCTTCATTCCATGTGAGCTGTGGCCCTCCTCAGTGGTGTACAGTAGCAATGCTGGCATGTTCTTTGTGACCTGCAGTGTGTCCTTGTAGGCACTCTGACACTCCAAAAGCAGCAGATGCTCAATTCATTTTCACATGTTGTTTTGCTAGCTCAAGTGCTGTTGCAGAGAATGAAACCCTTGCATAGACTGCTTCAAGTCTGGGTGTGAAGGGAAGGAAGTGACTATTCCAAAGAGTGGATGGGGAAGGAAAAAGGAATTTTCCTTGTGGGCTGCACTTCTCTGCCCTTCAGAAAGTACTACCTGTGCTTTGGTTACAGGAATGTTTTAATATGCAGGAATGGGTTATTTCTGCTCAATCATGCACATTAGAGCGAACTGCTGTTGCAACACGCTCTGCCTGTTACAGACCAAGAGTCATCTTGTCTCTGACATACTGATACTCTCTTGCAGGTTCTCATTCGGTTCCACATCCAGAGAAATGTGATTGTGATTCCCAAGTCTGTTACACCCCAGCGTATTGTGGAGAACTCCAAGGTGAGTGATTACAGGCAAGTTTGGTGTTGCCCTTAGGGATGGCAGTCCTTCCCCCTACCAGAACAAGTAGTGATCCTTCTTTCTTCCTTCCCAAGTCCTCCTCACACAAGAGCACTAGGCTTTTCCTCTCTGTATGTTTACATATGGTCTACTGGGGCCTGAACTAGCAGCTGCCGTTCACAAAGCAGAAGTGAACGGAGCTCTTGGAAAAGGGCCACTGGTAATCTTAACAGTTGCCTTCTTTATGCTTCCTGTTCTGCTGCTTGTGCATGAATCAGCAGGCAGGACTCACTTGAAGCCCAAGTGCAGTACATTTTTTAATACATTTAAAAAGTTATACAAATCAACATTAAGAAAATAGTTGTGGTGTGCATACATTAAGTTGTTCCTCTGTGAATTCAGCCATCCCTGACTGACTTTGGAGTGGGACAGATGCAACCTCCACAGATGTAGGCCCACTGCAGCACTAACTATCCACCTGGTTGCTTGCAACAGCAAATGGGTTTTGTAGGGGATCAGTAGATGTTTTCCTGCCACTACCACTGAAGTCTTGGAAATGCCTATGGACTTCTACCTTTCACTCTTGCATAAGGCCATCACTTCTAATCAGCACGCCTCCAGTGTGGACTTGCCCTTGAACCTTGTGAATCTCAGTCTTTGCTCCAAGAGGTAACTTGTAGCTGTTTCTCCTGTTAGGTGTTTGATTTTGAATTGACTAAAGAGGAGATGACAACTATTCTCAGCTTCAACAGAAACTGGAGAGCCTGTGCAATGAGCACGTGAGTGCCTTTTTTTTTTTTTTCCCCTCCCTCCTTCCCCTGCAAGCTTTTAAGTTATACCTTGTGTAGGGAGTTTTTTTGTTCTTTTGTGTGGAAAGCTAGGCTTGAGCAGAGTACTAGCCATACTAGAGAAATGAGCAGGAGACAGACTCGATTTTGTGGATATTTTTGCTTATGGAATTTATTGGGACTTTCTTCCATGCCATGTAGCATGTTACTAAAAACTGTCAGTGTGATACAAAGTGGGTGAACACCTTAAGTACACAAGAATTGTCAACTTGGAAGCCTAAAGCCAGATAAGAAGCCTTTGTTAAGACACGAAAAGGCCTTTCAGTTAGTAAACAACGTTAACTTATCTACAAAGCATCTAGGTCCCACTAGCTTTGAGTTAAGCATGAATAACTCAAGAATTCTTCAGTTTAAAAAATGCAACACAACACCAAAGGAAACAAACCTGTAGCAAATTTTCACTGCTTCTATGCAACCAAGTTTTGGCTTTGGTTACCCTTAGCTGCCTACAGCTGTATGTAATGTTTACCATAACCATGAGGTAAAACTTTCCCTTTGATTCCTTTCAGGTGCAAAACTCACAAGGAGTACCCTTTCAATGCAGAGTACTGAAGACAGTGGTTTTCTGCCTTTCTCCACACTCCTGATGTCAGATGCCTCAGCTGTTGCCTATGAGTTGTTGATCTGTGTAGCTTTCTGACTGCATCAGTCCCTTTTTTTTTTTTTTTGCCTACGATGATGCAGTGTGTATTCAGTTACTTTGTTTTCCTTTTTGTCTTTGGAAGAAAGAAATGGCAAAATGCTTCGGAAGAGCACGCTGTGTGGATTGTAATAGATTGTCTTTGCCAAACTGCCTCAATCGAATTGGTAAGCAGCAAACATTGTGGAAGTCTGTTACCACCAATGATTTTTGATTTGAAATACTGGGAGTTGGAGTTAGTTATTACTGTTGTATGTAACGACTGAGGTATGACAGATTTTGCGTAATTAACTAAAGTTTAGGGGGGTTTTTCATTCATTATTTCTTTTGGGTTTGGTGTTCTTCTTTGTAACACTCCGTGCTTTCACTTTTTCTCTAATAGGAAGTACTAGTTTCTAAGCATATCAGTTGCTATGTGGGTAGCTCTTTCAAAAGTGTATAGGTTCTGGTTTCCTAGCAATCTAAAAGCTGGTTTTGCTTATAATAAAATGAAGTTTCATTACCATGTGTGATGAGATGGTTATTTCAGCGTTGCTCTAATAGCAGCCATACTGGAGCAGCTGCTTTTTGCCCAGCTGTCCCTAGCCATTACACAAAATCAGGGGTAAGAACTGCCTGCCAAATGCTCGTCTGCTGTTGGTATGAACTTTTTACATATACGGCTGTCAAGATGCATTTGTGCATTTGCAGAATGAAGAAGAAGAGTGTAACGTAGCTGTGCCCGTTGAGACTGCTTCAGCCTTTTTTTTAAATACAGCTGTTTTGAGTTTTCTGACAGCTAATACACTAAAGTGTGGATCATTCTTTATTTTACTTTAGCGTATTTTGGCTAGTAGAAAACTCCTCTCATCAAAGACAATAAGCGTATACAGAATCCTATAGGATTATTTAGCCAATAGAAAACATGTGATTTTAAGGCAGGTAGTGCTTTTGTTGCAGGAAGGACTCTTGTATCTATGAAAGCAGGCCGTTTACAAAGAATAAAAATAATATAAGAGTTTCTTGGAAACTTCTTATGAAGTAGCAAATTGAAAACTTCTATTACTATGTTCAAGTAGGTTTCTCTGCAAGGACTGAACTAATTCAGAGACTGGCCTCTGAAAGTGGTTAGGTCCTCTGGTAGCAAGAGGGTTCTTTATGAGCAGATGAAGGGAGACACTTAGGGTGGGATTTTAAGTGCTTAATTGTATAGCATCCCTTAAAGGGAACTCAGCTTAAAATATTTAATAATGAAATGTTTGTTCATGCTCAGAAACTCACTGGCTAGGTAAGAGGTCTTGTTTCCTAGTATTGTGATGATGTAAGGATGGCTGGGGGGCACAGTAGTTAAAAGAAGTCCTGGTGAACATTAACAAAATATTCAACCAATATAATGATGTTCAAATGCTGCTTTTAAAATCTTTCCCTGTAGCTGCGACTAGGCTGAATGCAATACAATTTCGGTCAGAACAGCTTATAATGGGCTGAATAGATTAAAATTAAATTACAGGGAGGAGGAAGGAGGAATCAGGTTCTGATCTGAGTGATATTCTTCTCTCTAGTGCTTCACATAAATGGATTATAGTCACTTTAAATTTTGTGCTTAAATACAAAAGTTTTAGCTCTGAAAGTGTTTTTGTAGATCTGTAATGCAATAAATGGAAGCCCAGAGGCATCTGAAACAGAAGAGCTCGTGGTCCGAGATCAGTCTGGGAGTTCTGACAGAAAACTGTTTTGGACAGCATTGACTTGCTTGGAAGTTGCCTTTGTACGTGACTAGTGTGTTACAGCAAAAAGCTACCTTGGGCAGCAAAAAAATCCCATCAAGTAGTACATAGAGTTCTGTTAATTTCCTCTGTTTTCTTTTCACTGTAACTTCATGAAAACTTCTGGGCTGGAAACTTTCCATTCTCCGGGTAGGAATTTTACTGGAGAAGACTTGCAGACAGAGCGCTCAGAGGGAAGAGTGGCTAGTGCTGTGGGTGAAGGGTATTGTAACAGGCTCACTCTGTGTTTCTCCCGATGACTTGGAAGGAAGGAATTTGGAAAGGGTCATTCTGGGACAGGACACGGTGCTGAAACCAGCACAAAGCTTGAATGGCTGGTGAAATGCAGGAATGGAGGGAAAAGCAGGGCTAATGAAGGGGAGAGGCAGCCCAGGAAAGGGACGAGGATACATAAGCTTGAACAGAAAGTGGTTTGTCAGGAAGGATGAGGAATTGGGAGGAAGGGAGTGATAGAAAGATGTGGTTACCTGTATCAATTTTGGCTGCTCGAAGGCCAGATATATTTACTTTCTATAAAAATCCTGAGTGTAAGGGAAGAACCAGTGTGCAGATTGCAGCCAACTCCCCATTTAATCTAGGCTGATCTTGGATTTGTTATAGTAAAATAAACCAAGCTATTCTACAGCTATACTGGTGCCACTCTACCAGTGTAGAGATTTCCTTTAATCTCCTAAAAGATAATGTGGAAAGATCAAAGAATTAGATATCCGGCGTCCAGCATTCCTGTGAACAGAGCTCTTCCTGCTATAACTATTCACAGCATTTGTTTTTAATAATGTCACTTGACAGAACTCTGGGTTTCTGATCAAAGAAACTTTTCAGGACAAATATAATCCTGTAGCATTTCCAATGAGAAGTGGTTGGACTTGGGGTTTGTTTTTTTCCATTAGGATCTTGTAGGTCAACTCCTCTTGCATTTTTTTAACTAGATTTTCTTACGAATGCTGCAGCAATTAAACAGCTGATGTGATACTCCAGCACACTGTAGGACAGGGACGCCAGCCCACCGGAGAAACACAGAGCTCAGGACAGAAGTAATGTTTCCAGGAGTTAAAGATTCAGAATCAGCTCGATGTATCTGATTTTAGTGTGCCCTTATGCCTTAAAATTGAAAAGGGAGAGGGTCTAGTTAACCAGGTACCAAGTAAAAGGAACAATTTTTGTGAGAATGGGTCTATTTCCACAGTAGGGAAGAACAAAGAAAACAGTGAACCAGTTTATCAGAGGAGCAGGAAGAGAAAAAATGGTGATAGTGGAGGGAGAAGTTGGAGAAGGGAGGACCCATTTTGAGGGGCGAGGGGGGATAGGGCAGAGGGAGGGCTTGGGTGGTAGGAGAGGAAGGCAAGAGGGAACAGGAATCAGCAATCTACCTCTCATAAACATAAAGCACAGGACATAAATAGTCCTACAGGCACCGTATGCATTTCAGATTGCATGTTTTTTTGTTTGGTTTGCTTTTTTTTTTTTTTTTTTTTTTTTGAGGGGGGAATGTCTTGAACTGTGTCTCTGGAACCCTAATCCACAGGCTTGGCAAGATGGAATTACTTTCTTTGTACGATGCTCTGTAACTTAATCTTCACCTTTTCTCTCTGGGGAAGGGAAGGCAGGATCTATTTCTTTGCAGGGCTTGCATGATTGATAAAAAGTGCATATTGCAATATTTCAGCAGAGTTGTGAAGTCTGGGGCACGGAGAACTTATTTAAAATGGGGAAAAGAAAATCCTGTATTTGAGTTTTTACTCCTTATGTCCAAGATACAACCAGAAATGCAGTCTTCTGGTTAATAGGGGCAGAGAGCAGTTATCTCAGGACAAGTAATGTTAATTGTTCAATGCTTTCCTACTTTGTTACTTATAAATTCTACCAATAATTATCACTCCCTCTGTTCCTTCCTTGGGGTCCCTTTAAAAGAGAAAAGGGAGTGGAGGGGACACAGCCCTGGTGTAACCTGCCAGGGCCTCGCTCTATAACATGTAGAGGCGACTTCTTAGCCTCTTTCATGAGCCACGTTGTTCTTGCGTTTTGGATCATTAATCAAGTGCATGGCACGGGACCATTAGTTACAAATATCTGCTGACTCCATCTTTCTTTAAACTCTTAAGCAAATAAAGGAAAAACCACTCTTGAATACAGCCTAGCTGTTCTGAATCAGCTTGACTCTGTCTCCTTAGCTGCACATCAAGTAAAATAGCTCAACCTGTTAAAATAAACCTGGTCAGAATCCAGTTTATATGAACTGATTTGGACTAAATGCCACCTAAATGCCACCTTTGGACTAAATGCGGCATCCTGTCTCCGACAGTGTCCAAAACACATTGCCTAAGAATATGCCCAACGTGAGCATTACAGTGGTATTGTCTCTACCTTCTGAATTTATAACATACCAAGGGAAGGGTTTTTATAACTTAACCATCCATTTTGTGAAGAGTTCGTGTCTCTTCACTGGCTTTGAGTCTGGCTTATAGATTTACTGCATGTCCCTGATGTTTCAGATTGGAGCTGCACCTAATTTTTAGACTTCTGGCAAAGCTCCCTGGGATGGTATCTTGGCATGAAAAGCTCACTGAAATGCTTCTTGTAAAAATGACTTGCATGCCAGTGGTCATCCCAGTCAGTTTTCTGTAAGCTATTTTTTTTTCTCTCTCTCATGTGTGGTCCTCTGTTTTTGTTTCTTATTCTGGTCCTTCTTTCCCTGTGCTTTTAGAAAGTGCAGGGCTGAATGCAAAAATCTTATAATAAATGAGTAGAGACATTTATTAGCTCTCTTGTTCTCTTTGCTTTTGAGTGGTACAGAACTTGGTGTTTTCTGTTTATAATTCCAAACATTCCCACCTGAAAAGTAATGCTAAGCAAAGAATTCTTAATTTTACCCATTACTCATTCTTGAGATTAGCCTATTTTCTATCTAAAATATGGGCACAATACTTTTTTTTTTTCTTCCACTCAGACCCATTAGATCTTAATACAAGTCTGCTCATGGCAGAAAGGATGCACTGCACAATAAAGGCACAGGTCATGGGACGGTGTGCCCTCATCCAAAGGGAAGGGGGAAATGCTAAACTAAGGGCATTTCCATTCACTGCGTTCATCCAGCGAGGAGCGTATTGCTGACTAGGAAAGACAGGAGCGCAGGTTTGGTCTCAACAGTTCTGTAGTTTATGGAAACTGAAAGTTAGCAATAATCTAACTCCCTTGCTGTAGTTCCACCTGCAAGCAGTGGGCTCTACTGCAGAGGAAGCCCTGCAGTGCAGTCCGTAGCCCCTGGGGAGAGAAGCTGCTGGTTATTTGGTGAGAAACTTGCTCAGTTCCCTAGGGATGCTCATGGTGCTTTGAACGTGAGGATGCTGCCTTGGAGGATGGAAGAATAAACATTCTTTTCCTGAAACGTTTTCTTGTAGCTTAGCATGTGTTTGCTTGGCTTAAGGAGGGGGGAAAAAATCCTGTTATTTTCTGGTGAAGTGATAGCCCTGTAGCCCCTGCCTACCTCCTCTTGTGATAGATGGTCACAGAGCCTGAGAATTAACAACTGACAAGCTCTGAAAAATGTGAGGGAGACAAAATACCCCCCATAAGGCTACCTGGATAGCAGGCTGCAGCCATCAGTATGGAAAGGGGAGTACGTGGGCTTCCTAACGTGGGGCTCAGAGGAGTCTGAAGATGGTTCCCAGCACTCAGGTATGTAGAAGGACCTCTGTGCTGCAGCTTCCTGCGTTGATGGAACAAGCAAAGTTCTGTTCAGAAGATGTCTGTAACTTGTCCTTTTGTCTCTCCCCTGCCAAAGTGAGCTGACTAACAGACACTTGCTCTTCTTTTGTCAACGAAATTTACAGCAGCTGTAAAAGAAGCCCAAATCTGTCTCTTGAGGTACAGCAAAGTCTGAATTGATAAAACAAAAAACACAGAATAGACTCTGGAACCAGCAAAAATAAGTCAGGGAAGAAGATTAGGCTGAGCAGTTTCATCTGTACAGTCAGAAGATGCAGTTAAAACAATTCCCAGGCTGCATCCAGGAATATCTCAGGCTAGCACGGGGGAGTTGATTGGATGAAGCTCAAAGCAAGTTTCTTAAGCAGCAGAACTTACCTTTTAAAATAGGAATTTGGGTCATTTCACCTCTCATTTACCCACCTCTGACCAAATTGTCCCTGTATTGGGGCATTAGTGTAAAATCACCGTGTCTGCATTGTAAGTCATTTGGCAGTCCTGCTATAAAATAGAAGGAACTACTCTTGCTGCTTTTTTATTTCACTGTAACTAACCACTAACCTCCTCTTACCTGCACTCAAATCTTTACAACTGGAAAAAATTCTATTGTTTGTAAAACAAATGCACGATTTCTGGCTTCCAGCTTATTTTGAGGATTTTTTTGTGTGTGTTTTTTTCCCCTCTTAACATAGCTGATGTAATCATCTAGTCTGACTTCCTGCATAGCACAATCTATAAACATCCTGTAAATAACTCCTTCAAGCTGTGATTAAACTGGACTGTGTCTAGAAAATTCCTCTGAAGCAGAGCGTATTTCAGCCTCACTGTTGCTTCAGTAAAGCTAAGTCTTGCATGGAGGAACAAGGCTGCAGCCTGTTCACCACAAGCCCAACACCCTCCCTGTGGCTGGTTTTCCAAGTACTGCTCTTGCACGAGGCTTTTCAATTTAGCATATTCAGAAGAGAGGTAGAGGGAAGTACCTGCTACAGTAGGCCCTTGCTTATCCATGTTAGTGCACTGCATTTTGTTTGGGTGCTTGTAGGTTTGTTCCAGCAGCTCTTCCCTCTTCAGAAGAGCTACCTTTTGGTAGAAGCGTTTTGGCTCCTTATTCAGAACACTTCTTATTCAGAAATATTGCAAAGGTCTGAAGTGGCTTAAAGGTATGTTATCATGTCCTTTACAGATTTAAAAAAAAAAAAAATACAAAGACAATCCCTTGGCCATGGAGTCTGAACACTAATTATGAACCTTAACTACATAATCATCATTCCTCACTGCAGGCAGTACCGATGCACGTTGTTCTGCAAGTGGACTGAAAGGCCCCAAAGAACAGTAGGATTCGAGTCATGTGTCAGAGTTCAGGGACAAGAAGTCTTTGCAGACCGCACTAAAACTTCAGCAGATGACTGTGCTGCAGTTGCACTGGTTTGGGGGCAGTACAGGAGGGAAAATTACTCTTGGCTTCTGTACTTAATTACCTGGTTGATCAGCAACGTTGACAAACATGCCTACCAGGAACTATCCCTCTAGGTACCCATTATCAGATTTTGGATTTGCTGAGACATTCAGTCTTAGCTGCAGCTATTCTGCTGATAAAGACAGTATTTATATATTCTTGCAGATATGACAAGCTAAACATACAACTCTCCTGCCAGGATATTAGTATTTAGCAGTTCATAAATAGGAACGCTCATTAAATGAACTGCTTTGGACACTTAATTCAGCAGTGTTCTCCAAAGAGCTTTCAAGCAATTCCACTGAATTAACGGAAAATTATGAGAATCAAAATATATACATATATATGTGTATATACAGTATTACATATTAAGAGCATTTAATGTCAAATGGGTTGTCTTAAAAATGGCAAGAAGATCAAGTTAGCATGCTTTGACTTTTTGTCAGAAAATACAACAATTCTTCAAATTTCTGCAGGATTTGTCAAGATTTACAGCTAAGACTGCTCTTTAAAAGTTCTACAGATTCGGGATTATTGAACTTTAATTGACATGCAAATGGAAAATATATTTACTGTTACTCAATGTGTGTATTTATAACATCAAAACAAAAATATAGAAAAATAGTTAATGTGACGTGGTTGATAAAAAGGGATGCAAACAAGCATGCTTGAAGCTACTCATCCTCCATCTTACACTACCTACTGCACTTGCACTGTTTTTTAGTGTGCACAATGAAACAGGAAAAGAGTCCTTCTAATTCCTGAGGGATCTCATGGTAATGTCAGTTTATTATTCTTCTAAAAAAGGATAGTCCTTGTGATTTTCACATCTGAAAAAAAAGTGAGTATGGCTAAAATAGATTAATAGGCTAAAAGCTAAAAGGAATTAGCTTTTCCCCCCTGACAAAAACTCTGCAAAACTGTAAATTGTGATGAGAACACAGAAGTGAATCTCATTAGTGTACCCAGGGCAGTGAAAGGCAAACTGTATCAATATACATAACTCTCAGCTTGTTCTCAAAGGATTAGGGATGTTGGGCTTGCTCGAAGTTTGCTGAATTTCTCTGGAATATATGGCATCGTCATGAACTCGTGAGTGTACAGTGTTATATTTTAGAAGTGGGTAACCTGAACAACAGAATAAATCACAGATCTTGAAAATCTGTCCAGCCAGTCTATTATGTAGAAATTGCCTTAATAATGTGGCATAAATGCACAGGCATAAATTTTCATGTCAAAAAATTTACAACTCATCCCTAAAAAGGAATTTCTTTACACTGACTGAATCATATAAAGTAGCTAAAGAAAACAAAACAAAGAAGAAATTGAAGCCAAGCTAGAGTTTGGAGCCGATTTTGACTTTGGGAGAGCAGTTTCATACGCAGTCACTAAAAAGTGTCTCAGCACACACAAAAAATCCCCAAGAAAGACCACCAACCTGTGCAAGATAGAGAGTACTCTGGTAAGCCCTAGTGCTGCACTCCATTGGTTACTGACGTGACCATCTATTGGTAAAAGTACCCTAATTTGGTATTTTAAAGTGAGGCTATCAAATGCTGATTGTTAAGGGGATAGCCCATGTATATTCTGCAAGATCAAGGAAGAGGATGAAGCACTTACTTGCTCAAAGTACAGATTCGATATCGCTTCTTAAAACTAAGGATTGTTTCCATGACTTCTTTAATCAATTTAAAATCAAACACATGAGTAAAGATCCCAAACAGCTGTTTTGCTTTGCAAAAAGATAAGCATAAGCATATCTGACAGACACAAGATTTTTCCCCAGCTCTAACTCTGAAATGGATGTATTGTAATACTGGCAGAGTGGATTTTCTGCGTGAGAATTTAAACATCAAGGGAAGTTTGTAACGTACCATCTTACCTGAAAATTTTCCTCTATATGGTGTGGAGTGATAGATTTGGGAATTACACACATATTTCTTTGAATCTGGAACCAGATAAGCACCTGCAGGAACAGGTGGGCATTTACAGCCAAGAAGTTCTGCCTCTTTTCTGAAAGCCTAAAATATACTTGCCTGCATGCTTCCCAGCAAGTAACCCTACTGATAAGTACAGAATAACCACACAGGGAAGTATGAGAAGCACTTTGTTAGACCCTTGGCTATTGAGCAAGCTCATTTAATCATCGCTGTCTCTGAGGCTGAGATGACAATATGAGAACACATTGAATAAGAATGCAGAGCTAGCCAGAAAGCTGCAGGGAGAGGTGGCTAGTTTGCCAGTTAAAGACCACTCGAGGACTAGAACTGTCACTTACTAAAAATAGTATGGGAAATAGTTTGTGGCTTTTTTATTAAAAAATTACATTGGAGAAGAGACAAGTGCTTGGAACACAGTTTACCTGAGCTGGGATTTTACCGTACTTGAGTGCAATTTCCTTAATTTGGGGGTTATCAAGAAGGGAAACATCCTCAGCTTTGGGCATGTGAATATAAAAAGCAGATTTCAGCAACTGGAGGAGACCACTGTCTTCTCCCTCAAGCTCTGTCATGTAAGAATATCATTCACCATCTCACTTTATTTTACCATTTTCTTGCTGCTGCAACACATTGGTAAGTATTTTTCTAACTGCCTATTTTTTTTCTCTACCCGATCTTGTCTACATACTATGACTGTCTTATTGTATTGACTCCTATTTACCTCCAAGAAAGAAGACTCACAAAATATTCTTACCATGGCCACTTGCAAGCCCCAAGGGACAATATGCAGTTACAGAGATCCCTTTGGAGTGGCAAAAACTAATCAGCTCTTCCTGGGGATGAAAAGGATGGCTCTCAATCTGCAATCACAAATATTAGGTTTCTCCAGAAGCAGTTGATATTTTCATGAATCTACTTCCAGGTTTTCTACCACTGTGGTGACCTATGAAGCCCACAAAGCAGACCCCACATCAGCTTGGAGAAGGTAGCTCTTCTTGCAGCTACAGTAGTGTCTTTGCTCAGAGACCCTCATCCCACATCACAGCTTCCTGCCTTCCCTGTCCTATCAAGTCCCTTCCAGGTCACCGTGCAACCACAGCCCGTTTTCCCTGTTTCTCTACTTCTGCAACCCAAGTAAAGCCTTTTCCGATCCTCTTTCTTCTCCGTTCCTATCTATCGCTACATAATTCACCCCGCCCAATGTTGAAGCTGACCTCTGGTCCTATCTTTCCATGCAGCCTTATTTTGCCCAGCTCTGGAAAGGCTAAGAGTTCATCTACAGCATCTGGCTATCAGCCTGCACCAGCTCAGGGCTGCAGGCATCAGAAAATGAAGCTTTGGGTTTTCAGCTCTTGAATGGTACAGGTTTCCAACGCAGTAGGGTCATAGAAAATTCTGAGTTTTCCACTGCTTAATAATTCAGCCAAATATAGGTATTCTTTCACAGGAATATCAAAAAGCGTGGCCTTGACATAAAAGCTATTTCAGTGCCACAGATGTCTCATTAAATACAATACCACAGATAAGTGTTACATCACTACTACTGAATTTGAGAGCAGCTTACCTGATTATTTGCAGGTTTGTATTTTAAGCCTGGTTTGCTCAAGAGCCAACCTATGTGTGTGTAGTTGAAGATTGCAGTGGCCTTTACCAGCTCTGCATCCACCAAATCTTCGATAGCCTAGAAATACCACATAATCGGGCTTGCTATTGAATTAAGGTATTTTCTTCATCTGGAAAAACTGCTCACATAAAAGCTTCAGTGGTAAAAATCACTGTGCTTGGGATATGGTACTTGCACAGCGCAGCAAATTGTAAGACCCTGGCCAAGGACTTAGGCTCTTTAGTACTATTATAATACAAGTAAATAATAGCAATATTCAAAATTAATAACTGTTCCACTGTGATTTCAGTACAATAAAACTGCTTCAGAATATTATCCTTAAGTAGACCTTCGGATCCAAAATAGAAGTTTTTGTTGTTGTTTTTAATAATTCTTCTGGTTACCAAATAATTATCCAGTGGGATAGTCTTCTCCTTCCAACATGGGGTGTGCTCTCTTCCCTGACCTCCTTGTAAGCAGCACATAGGTAAGGTATGTGCCAGCTAAGACCCATCCAGCATGCACACCACGGCTGAGTCAAGCATCTCCCCCTACTTAGACAGGAGTCAGTCTTCAGAGCCCTCCTCCTGATCTCTCCTGCATTGCAGAATCCCCTCCTGCGCAGGGACACCTCTCAAGGTTACTCCCAAGGCTGAGAGATTCCTGACGCACAAGAGATCCTCAGTAAGTGATTAATAACATGCTAAATTTTGAAATCCTATTTGGAGACTTTGCTAAGTTCTATCTCAGACTGATTGCGCAAATAAATCCTTTACATATTAACTGTTGATAAAATCTGGGATGAGGAATGGATCGGTCTGCACCCAGACTCCTCTCAGGAGGTGTTTAGAAAGCAATGAGGTCCATGCTGAATCTCGAGACTCAACCGGAGGGTCTCCCTGACATTTTCCCTGACCCTGTCCTCCATGTAGTAAATAACTGGGCGAAGCTTGCCATTTAACCTCATTAAATCACTCCATATCTAAGACTGAACTTTTTTTGAGTCACCATCTGACATCATTAAAATGTATTGCTACTTCTGTCTTGCAGAGAGAAGAAATGAAGTTCAATCCTCCTCACTAATCCCAAAGTAAAAAAAGTTTGTAGCTGGGTACAGAGTAGCATAATAAGGAGCTATTTTGGAAGAACTGTAACAGAATAAATACCTGATCATCTACACTGCTTAGTTTCACAATGGAGATGTAGCAGCAGGCAGTAGCAGTAGAGAATGAGCTGCCCTTCTCCCTCCAGCCCTAGTTCTTTCCCACTAACAAACACAAAACAGCCTTACTTAGGTTGTCACCTCCTATATAAAAGAAACACAGGAGAAAATAATCAATCACACAACCTTTAAAGTAGATACATCTCTTTCAAAACTGAAATAATTTTTATTTCAAGTTGCTATCATAAACCTGAAAGGTCCTCTCTTTTCTTTCAAATAAACAACAAAGATGTGTTTATTCTTCATCTGGCAGAAGGGAAAGAGCATCAACAGATCCTCCTCTGAACTAAGCTAGCTGTCCCCACCAGTCAGTGGAATGAAACATCGAAGAGAAGCTACATGGAAGAGAAGCTTAAGCCACCAGCCAAGCAGAAGTTTCAACTCATATCCAAGTCCTGACTCGCACACAGCCTTTCTGCATTGCAATACAGCTTCAGCAACAGACTCTGGCCAGTCCCAGCACTTTCTTGGGGAGGAAGAATTGGGCCATCAGGTAGGTGAGCACAGGCATGATATCTTTGACGTGGTAGGGACAGCTCGGGTAGGGCGGTAGGGTGGAGCTTGCTACAGCTCTATCCACCAATTAATGAAGCAACAAGATGTGCAGCTGAGCTGTCTGCAGGGACAGCTCAGCTTCAGACAGGTCTCAAGCCACTGCAAGGTACACAGAGCCTCAGAGATTTGCTCCAGCAAAGCCCACCTAGCAGGCCTGGTAGGCAGTGAGCATTAAGGCATCTCAATTTTAGCCAAATAACACAAGAAGGAGTTCAAGGGCCCAGAGTAATCAGCAAACTGGAATTCTTCATGTCAGAAAGTGTCTTAAAATGATTCCCAATGTCACAGTGTTTTCTGGTTGTTATTTCAAACTAGCAAGAATTCCTCATTGTAAAGGAACTTACCTCCCGTGTGTCCAGAAAATCCGTATCACTAGGAATGATCATACCTTTTTCATCTGCAGGAAAGAGCTCCTCTGCTGCCTGTCATCATGCAAGTATTTAAGGTAGGCTGACTTGCATATAGTCAAAGAATTCATTTAGAAATTCTACAAGTAAGTGATGTTGGATTTGCACTGAATATCCTAGCTTAATTTTGTGCTGGGAAAAGAAGTGCCAAAAATAGTAATGTGCATGAACACAGTAATCTTTAAGCAAATCTTCCCCTTGAGAACCTGCCCTACAGGCAGAGGAAGGGCAGATGCTTTTATGTTCTTCTGTCAGGTTGAAAGAAGCCTAGGGATGTGGACACAATGGGGAAATGAGGATTTATTTAACTGAGGGTAGAGAGAGGAGAGAAAAATAGGAACTCAGTAATTCACATCTGTTTGATCCAGAATAAGCAAATCACAGCCAAATCTCAGGAATGTGATGTGGATGTTGATTTGATCCATGACATGGAAATGCTGTACCAGAATTTAAGCTGCGTTTGCAGTGCAATGCCTGTCTTAAACAGGCATGAGCATACCTGTCTCCCTCCCCTCCATACGGAGGTTTGTCATTATGCCTTAATGAAGTTTAACAGTCCTCATTAAGCAAGTCTAATCCCAGATGAGAAAGTGGCAGAGCTCTTGCAGGGCTCACAGGAATTGAAGTCTTGGTACCTTGAATCCCAAGGGCCAGTGCATCAGGTAGAGATCCGAATAATCCAGTTGGAGGGCCACATTTCTTCACATTTCTGGCATTCTTTACCAAGGTGTTCTGATGAAACATGCACCACAGCTGCAAGGATAACACAGAGCCCATGAGCTGCTCTCCTGGCCCGACAACTACAGAGCATCCTTGGCAAGGCAAGCTCAGGATAAGGCTACAGGGGCAGGTCAGTGTATAGCACGTTTTCTCTTTTGGGGTAAGTTTCTATTTTGTGCAACTTTATTTGAGGCACTACTCACTGGTAAAATAAAATGAGCCTGAGAGGCTATAAAAGTCCACCAAGGTGGACAATTAAACAAAATGAAGAAAAGAGGCAAAAGCAGTAAAAATCCATCTGCCAGTTTCCAGCAGATAGAAGTTACTTTATTTTTCCTATCATTGTTGTGGGGGGAAAAAACAAAACAAAGCATAACACACCGGAGTTAAGAAGCGGAGCCCGGCAGCGCAGCAGGAGTGACCATGAATACAATAGCCCTGCTTCCTATCTCAGAGGCAACCGCAAGCACAGCTTCAGTTCCTGTCTCCATCACTGACAATAGACATGGACTACAAAAAAGTTCCCCGCAAACTGAGCATGTTTTTCAAGAGTTGACCTCTTCCTTCCCTCCATCCACCAAACACTTAGGCCTGATAGAACGGGGTTAATTCCTAGAGCGTTTTCACTCTCTGGCGTGCCGCTCAGTGAGACCTTGGACGTTCCTCTGGAGAATGGACCCTCATGTGCCATCATTTATCTAGAGAGATATCTTGCTGACAATTAAGAGGTCTTCTCACATCACAATTTCCTCCTCAATTTTTTCGTGTAGTGCCTCCTCTATCTCCCACTCATTCTGATACACATAGGCACCATCGAAGTGGTGGTATCCCACACAGATGGCAAAGTTCATGGCATCTCATGCTTCTCCTTGGAAGGACTGAAAAGAGGAGTCAGTTGTTCTGGAAACTGCAGAAAAACAAGCCTTCTGTCCTCCATACCTGGAGACTTTAAATGCCTAAGCCCCCATGAGGTGAATAATAATTAGGATCTTGCTTTAGTTATTTTCCTGGAATAAAATACGCCCTCTGGAGCACAGTAAAACTGACTACGGGAATCATTGAGGAGTTGTCAGATCACCTTCTACTGTTTTATACGGCTTCAGCATTCACATTCAGATCACAGAGCATGTAGATATATAAGCTCCTATGCAACATGCACAAATGACTCATTTCTGGCAGCCCAGGTGGCAGCAACAGCTGGGTTCTTGTGGACCCCAGTGAGACAAGGGATTCCAACAAATGCTTCGGACAGTGCCACCTCCCGAGTAAAACACACACTGCGGCGCTTCACAGCAGAGTAAATCACTGAGCGTGCTTGGCAGGAGACACCAAGTTGTGTGATGACTGGATATCAGTTCTGGAAAGTATCAGATGACACTTCAATATGCCATGAAACCGCGACCACCTCCTACATTTAATAAAATTACATGCTTGATGATCATCTTTTTTTAAAAATTTCAGTTTTCCAAGCCTTTCCATTCAAAGGGTGCTTCTTTGTCATGCCTAAATTTAAAATACTCAAGCAGAAACCTCACTAGCTTTTTCTAAGAGGCAGATAGTTTCATGTTTTACAGGCTGTTTTGCATCCTCTGTCCCATCTCACTCCTACCGATGCTCCTGAAGTGTCATGGGAAAGCTAGCAAACTGCCACCTGCAAAATGCCAGACATTATAGCATATCTTATCTCTGCATACTGCTGTAGCATGAGAAAGCTCTCTGCAGAGGAGAGCGAGCTCCCCGGGGGAATGAAAGATAACAAATCCCACACAACCAAGGGCGATCTCCAATGCTTTTGCATGGAGGAGGACTTGGCGGAGATACAAAGCTGGTGAAATATCCTGTGATTACCAAAAACATGCAACTTGAGATGTTTGTCAGAAAACTAATCCCTTGCTTTTTATAACGTGCTTCCTGAACAGCACTTCAAATTCCTGAAATCAGAATGACCAGGGAAAGAAAGGGTCCATTGTCACACAGTTCATAAAATACAGTGGAGTGGCTGACATCATTGTGCTGGAGACCTTTGTATCAAATAACTTTGATTAAGCAATCTCAGAGGCCCTGGGGCATCTTTACATTGCATTAATATGATAGTTTTGTGGTGGCAGGAATCATATGTCCAAACATTTCCTCCTATTCAGTCCTAGTGTTCAAACAGATTCCTTCAGAGATCTCATAAACTATAAAATTAATACGACTGCTATAGCAAGTATATATAGCATATATATATGATATATATAAGGTAAATGAAACAGGCAGTCTGACCCTAAGAGTCACCATACAACACAGACTTCATTTTTAAACTACTTCATTACTATTTAGGCCTCTTCGTGTCATCTGTCATCAGATCAACAAAAACTGAAAGTAAAACAAATTCAGCCCCATTTTTATGTTACCTGATGACTAGCCACAGCTGATCAAGAAAGACAACACAATTTGAGGTGCTTTTATGCTGACTGGACAGCAGTTCATAGATTTAGCAGCTTCAGGTGAACATATTTAGTTTACAGTTTAAAGTTCAGGGAGTCATTCAGTTTCTCCTTTTAATTTAATTGAGGCCACTTTTCTCTCCTTTTAACTTTTTCAGCTCATTTCCAAAATCATTTTACTTTTATAATGTAGTATGTCCAGAAAACTCCTCTCTTACCTCAAGTCAATATTACAATATTTGCCGACAAAAAAAAATATTTTTTTCTGCAAAACATTATGTACTCATCTGCTTCCATACAAATAACTTAGCTTCAATTTCTAAGCAGTTAATGTAAGTTCCCATTCCCAAATCCATTGATTCTCATTTATATTCCCATTTCTACATGCAGACATCAAAGATGACACCTACACAGTACGCTAGGATATTAATAACCAGTGTTGAAACAAAACAAAGAAAGAAAGGCTCAGTATATATTTATTTTACTACGAAAACCACCTTGCCATCACAACCTGCTCACTTGAAATATTTCAGGTTTCACAGCTCTCTTACACCTGTCCCGCAGGAAAGTCTTTAAGAGACAAGAAACACCCCAGAGAAGATTCACTGCATTTTCACATCCCAAAGAGAAACACGCTTAAAAAGATCCACCACGGTTCCCAGCAACTGTGCCAGTTTGGCACAGGCCTCCACAGAGGTACCTGCCAGGTACCTCCCAGCTCCAGGGTGGGCAGTGCCATGGTGGTGACCATGCATTGTCCCTTCTGAGCGTCCCACAGGGGCTCCAGACCCTCAACAAGCTTTTAAACAGGCTTTGCCCTCCTGTCCACTCACGGGCAGCTGGCAAAGAAATGTGGGCAGATTTAATGTGATGAGAGGTGGAAAGGAGAGGGGGTTGCATCTATCTCATCTTGCAGAGAATTTCCCAACTCACCATGGATGCCTTGTATGGGTTCACTGAGGAAGATCATCACACTCTTTACAGATCATCCACAAACCACAGCAACAGCTGCTCCATCATCTCAGTCTCTTCTACAAGAAAGATTGTATTTGACAAGCTTACCCCATGAAGAACCATTTTAGGTCTTTCCTGTTGGCTTGCAAACCCACTGCAGTACCAAAACAAGCAACAAGCCCGCCTATCTTAGAAGGAAGCCTAGGTTGGTCTCCTATGGAGAAAGTTGTCAAAAAAACTTGTCAAGTTTGCAACGACTGGTTCATTCCCGCAGCACTGGGCATCATGTTATATACATTCCCCACCATACCTACCTTGCAGCCCATGCCATTGCCCTCAGAGGCTGGCCAGGAAGAAGCTTACATTCTATTTTCCTGAATGTGAAGGGTGACACCTGTGTGGGGTGGCCCCTCAGTCTCCCCCACAAACCCCATCTCCATTGGGTTCTGGCTGGTTGAAAGACTGTCATCTTTAGAAGTCTGTCAGCACTCCAAGGCATCCCCAGGAAAACTCACCACAGGCTGGATGCCTCCTTTGCTGTCAGGGCATCAAGCCTCCCCTGCCCTTAGAGGCCTCCTCATCCAGACAGAAGGAACCAGTTCACTACCCAGTTGCAGAGCCCTCCCCAAAATTGTGCAAGAGCTTAGAGATGTGAGAGGTGTTTGTTGTTCATCCAGCCACTGCTGAGCTTTTCCTTCCCTGCCACTTTGCCAGTTGCAGGCTAAAACCAGCCCCAGGATGAGAGCACATTTCACAAGGCAGACTCTCCAGTGCGCAGTGGCCCACGCAGGTCGCTTTGCTAAAGCACCTCCTACTCTGCACGGCCTGCAAGCCAAACAGACACGCAGCCTGAAAGCACAGACCAGCTGCGTAGCAGGTCGCGCACACAGAAGATGGCAGGGACTAGCAAGCCAACGGGGCCGAGCATGAGCATGCTCAGCACATCCAGACACATCCCAGGGGCCCTTGTGGGCACTGGTCACACGGTGAGGAGTTCAGCACCCCCATCCGCAGGGTAGGGCTGCTTCCCAGTGCCGGAATGGTAGGGCTTCCACAAGGGCTCTCATCACCATGTGTCTCGTGGGCTCACAGCCTAGGGAGACATCCCTGATCACCTTGGATCATTGATTGCCTTCACCCTGACTCCACTCTGCACTCGTGCAGCCAGGTATCTCAGGGAAGCCTCCACCTCTACACCACTCACACCAATAACACGGTATTAATTAGCACAGTGCACCTTTGTCTTAGGTCTTCGCCTTAGTTCACGTGGCCTTTAAGCCTTTGTGCAGCTTCTCACAGCACTTTTTTCTTATTGAAGAAGGTTTACCTCAAGAGCATTTCTGTCATTATCTTGACTACATATATACCAGAATTTTTTATTATCTCTTAAGTTCTTAGAAGAGTTTGTGACTTCTAGGGACATTTCCACAGGCAGATGCAAATAGCACTGAGTTTGACGTGAGTCTGCTTTAAAACCAGCTCTTCTTTTGAAAGTCGTACAGAGTCAGAGCCAAATTGCTCCACCCTAAAAGCCAATCATTGCTTCATAAAATACCTCCACAAGGTTGCTTAAAGGTTCTGTTTGCATTCTTGAGGAAAGTGCTGCCCTCCACTTATAGCTTCAAATGCCCAAAGTGTTTCCAGAAGAAAAAGCAGCACAGACTTCATCATGAAAAGCCAGTTCTGCTTCCCTGGCAGGAGGTCACCAAGTCCACTTCCCCTCAGTTTATCTGGACTCTGCATCATCACGCTTGGGTCTTCACAAGCTGTTCCTCCAGCCTCAGAAGGAAGTAGACCTTTCTAAAATTTACCATGGCAAAGTTTCGTCTCATTTAAGGCAAGATAAGAACTTAGCTTTTATGATGGAATATGAGGAAGAAAAAGCTACCTGGGAAAGAAAGGCTATGGGAAGTCCTGAGCAGTCAAGGGAAGAGCCATTGCGGGCTTCAAGTAGGGCAAAAAGTTAAGTCATCCTCATGGGGCCAGCAGAGGTTTGAGTTTGAATCCTAAGCTGCTATGCTTGGATTTGATGAGACCTATCTGCTATGAGGAATCTGCTAAGGGAATGTGCCTGTCAAAGGTAAGTCCTATTGGAGGAAGCTGCCTTTGATGGCTTACAGTTCCTCTGTGGAAGAATTATCACAGGTATCATTACTGCAATGGATGAGACAAAACAGATTACTTTGATCTATTGCTGTTAAAATTACTCATAATGACAAGAATATGATATACACATTACATTATTTAGAATAACTACAATCTTACCAGTGTATATTTTTAAATCCATATTAGGATGTGGTCTTTTTTGAAGATCTCTGTTAATCTGGAACTCGGTTTTGCATCATTTTTATTTAAACACCAATCGTAACCAGTTAATAATTTGACCCTAGTAAATAAGAATAAATAAAAATTTACTTAAATAAGAAGTAAATAAGAATTACTAGTAAAAAGGAAATTTTTTTTGTCTTATTCCAATGTATTTCCTTTTTACACTCAGGTATAATTTGGGGGATTACTATATATCAAAATTTTAGAAATGACACATATATGTATATATAGACACATACACATACACACACATTATTCACACACAGATATGCATATAATATAAATTCTATTTTTATATTTGTCTTGAAAACAGGGGATATCTGAACGTGACAATGAATCTGCCAAAGGTGAAGCAGCTAATCTCTGTATTTTGCTACTGCTCTACTCCTGTCTCAGTGTCCCTTTCCCTTAAGACTTGCTAGTCCCAAAACAAATAGAAAGGGGAGAGTTACCAGGATCTACAAAATCTCTCTTGTGCTTTTGGCCTTATCCTGCCTTTTTAAGGCTTTGTTATCTGTGCTAGGCTTCATTTGCACAGTGACAGTGCAAATATTCACAGTTCCTTTGAGGTGGCCCCAAGACTGTGCTGAGGCTTCTGGCAGAAGTCCAGATTGTATTTTTACATACCCAGTGCCAAGCTGAGACAGGTGAGATGGAGTTTTTTAAAGTTGGTATTATCAAAGCTGGCATAGTGTCAAACCAGGAAATTTCGACTGATAAGCCTAAATCTAAGAATTTGGCATCATTCTCCTGAACTGCACTGCCTAGCAGCACCTTTTTTTTGTGCTCTGCTGAAGCCCCTAGAACAATTATTCACATATAATTCAATAGTGATCTTTGCTCCTAAGCACCCAAGCTGCTGCAGTTAGTATCTCTGCACTGTTTAATTCCTAGCTACAGTTCTCAGATGGAAACTGCACTGAACTACTGTCAAAATGAACAATAGTGCTTTAGGACAGAAGTTTCACCTAAAAACACGGAGGTGTGATGATTTAACATTAATTAGCCTACATGTCCTATTTAAACATAATATATAAAATAAATATTTGAAATCCCATTCAGTGAAGAATAACAGGCAGTTCACAAGTCATAGACAAACTTCATAGTGTGTTTTCTCTTACTACTCTTACAGCATCTCTGTTCTCCCTGAGGTGCTCCAACAGCTAATACTGAACGTGTCCCTGAGGACCCCTGTAAGAAATGCATCACTGGGTCTTCCAGCATCACGGGCCTAAGCTTTGGGCATGGTCTGACAAGATCAGGTCTGGCACTTAACCCACCCCTAACTCGTAGCATGCCAGAAGTCACCCTGCTCACAGGAACATTCAGTAATTGAACTGTGCTGTCACTAGAGGTCAGAAGAGATCCTCAGCACTAGGCAATGACAGGTCCTAACAGAGACATTTATGCTGCTCGAGAAAACAAAACCATCAAGAGGTTTATTTTAAGGGAACTCGTCCCTTCAAAGAGGGAAACGCTTGTGATTTTTTTCCCCCACAAGCACTGACTGAAAAGATTTAATGTGTGTCAACAAGTACTTTCTTACTGCTTATTACACATTTGAGGCATTTTTTCATAAGCATAAAAGCTTGTTTTTAAAATTCAAATTATAACAAATTAGAAATGCTTTGCCAGTCCTTTACTCATTATCTTCTCGGTTTCTGGAACCTCACAGTCCTTCAGTTATTTCACATATACAGAGTACTGGATAAAGCACACAAGAATTTGCTTTTCTTACTCGATGGCTGAAAGGTATTTTAGAAAGTATATATAGTATTCCTCAAAATGAACTGGTTTACAACTGCTCAGCTGAGTCACAAACAATAAATCAGGATTTATTTTTCAGCAGAATAAACAATAAAAATAGAAGAATGTACAGGTCAGACAGAATAACGGACCCTGATAATAAAATGAAATAAATACTTGCTAGTTCATAATAATTGAATTTCACAGCTATGCTTTAAGCACTCTCCAATCACTTTCCGCCTGCTAACCGAAAACAGTGGAGAAGTTCATCATCATCATCATCTAAGTAAATGAGATTATAAACAGGCACAATAGTTATTCAACTAGTATATTTTAAATGGATTCTGCCAAAGACAGTGCCAAAGAACGCTGGTAGGCTATGAAGTGTTTTTAGGTATGTTACTGGAATCACTGACCCTTTCACAGAAGGTAGCCCATCAAGACTTGCATAGTGAGTGCTTTAAAAGCATCATAAGCAAGCTTTTAATCTTTGCTCAGGGATAAGTCTTGTGAGGAGATTTTTAGAATGCTCTTTTTATGATTGTCACGTTTTACCAATCTTCCTTGCTAGCTCCTTCAGCATTTTCCTTTCAGCTGCATGGTCCTGCCATGGCAGCACAGGCTGAACTGAAAGCACAATGACAGCACTTAACTGGAAACTTAAAAACAACTCATTTTTCTTTATAAAATTGCTCTCTACAGAATAATTTCTGCTTGAGGGACATTTCCAGTTCATGAAAGGAGAAGGAAGGGAGTAAGACAACTCTTATTAGCAATAGGCTGAAAAATTCTAAAGGAAAATCCCCAAAGTTCAGGCCAAAGAGGAGTCTGATTTTGCCTCTCCCCACAGTGCACAGAATGTGTCGTGAAAAAATCACTAAGGATCTTCAGCACCTCTGTCCCTCTGATTATTCTCCTCCATAATACAAGAAAATTAATATAAATGAGTAGTATGCTAAAACCATAAACATCTGCATAAACACATGCAGGCTCATCTTGTACATCAGAAGTACTATAATAGCTCTGATTCAAAGGCACCTCTATGATACTAATTTTCAGTCACATCTCAAATGCTGCAGTGACTCATCTTTAGCAAGATACTTAGGAACAGATTTCACTGATCATCATAAAGGTCCTGGACCTGTTTTCAGCTGTTTCTGAAGACTTTTGGGGTCCCTAGCTCACCTTATCAATGCTCTAGCTACCCTAGAGCATTAGGGTAAGCTTCAAGATCTTACAGCTTTACAGTTTTACTGTTTAGGTCACAACAATTATATGTACCCCAGGAACAACATGCTGGCTTCCCAGGCAGAAACTGCCCCTCTGTTGGAATACAGGCATCAGCAACAGAAAAAAATTAGTAAGTCTGCTGGGACAAGGACTATCTTTACTATGTTTTAAAAGGAAAGTATCTCATTGAATCACACAACTATCCAGGATAGAGCAAATAAATAATTGTATGCCACAAAGGAAACCTTCAGGAATGCTTATAACCCTTCTCTAGCTGAGTTTCTCCTGCACTTTTAGTAAAGGCAGAAGGTTGCTGATTGAGTGCAGGTATCTCTTGTGAAACATTTGTGCCTATCCACAGTGGAATGGAGGTGCTGAGCTCCACACACAGGTCAGGGCAGGGACAGCTTCCTAAGACTCTCTGATAGTCCGGGATAAGGCTCTTGGAGATCTCTTTTCATGTAAACCAACAGATAGGCTGTTTGTCCCCTGTGGAAGGAAGGAAAAAGCAAAAGTAAAAAGATGTGGTTGAGGATCTAGGCAATCATAGCTGTAACTAATCTTTCCAGGTTTAGTTCTGCTCAGCTTTTTCCAGGCCAGGTCTACTGAACTGGCCCTTCCCATCATTCCTGAAGCAGGATGTAATGCTGACCTCCTGGCAGTGGAGGACCCTCCCTCCCTCACAGACAGGGATCATCTCTCCATGGCTCATTTCATAGGCACATCAGGACCTAAGTTATGTAGGAACCCTGACTAAAGTACTTAAATTTAATCAAGGTTTAGGGCCTGGGTGGCACTAGGTGCAGGCAAAACTTATGAAAGCTCCAGCACTGCATTTGTGACTACACTGCATTCCTGCAGGCTGGCCCTATAGCCCTGTACAGTCAAAGTAGTAAGAATACAAGTATATGTTTCTTCTAACCTTCTGCACACCCAGTACATCCCAGGCAATATGCAGTCAAAATTGCTTATTTGCCCTGTCTTTGCTATTTTCTTGCCAGTTTTCTGAGCAGCACTAGGTAAAAGAGAGGTTTTTGCTTACCAGTGGAACTCTGAATGTCCATATGTGCATTTAACATCATCCCACAATACCTGGAGAAGAACAAAGACACAAGAAGAGCCCATAAACATCTCAAGGAGATGGGCATATTGTGACACCAGCACTACAATCCTTGCAAGCGTTATACTTCCATAAACTACAAATCTTTTAATGAAGAAAGTTCTTTCTCTTCAATGAAAATAAGTTTATCTCTAGATCTGAGTCTTCTGAGTATATGCATCAATCAGAGCTAGAGTACATTAAAGAGGGTATAGAGTAAAATAAACCTAGCACCTGTTGTCTTGCTTGGTATATAAGCTGGAGCTGTTTAGCACTCAGCTCAGTGCATGCTGTAGCAGAGGAATGAAGTGCACAAAACTCTGCAGCTATTGTTTTCTTTCCTGGTTCTTTCTTAATCAGCACTCAGAGTGAAAGAAATCTGGAGGAGTCCAGAAAGCTACAAAAGAATTGTGGATGTTGCTCCTTACCTGGCAAACCTCGGAATCATCAAAACAGTACCACTTGCACTCCGTGATGCTCCGAATATAGGCACAGTAGTGTCCACAATCAGTTGATCCTGAATGAGCCACAACAGCGAAGAGTTCATATTGCCAGGAAGCCTGGGAAGAGTCACAAGGAAAATTTCAGTGCAGCAATTCTGATTCACCACTGACTGGTGAGAAGCAGCAGGCAGGACACCAGGAACATGCATTTCATAAGGAAAAAGTAGAAAGATTAGATTGAAGATCCTGTCTTTGTGACTCTTACTGTCAAACCTTTTCCTGATAGCAATAGGCTCGAAACCTCCCTGGAAAAAAAAGATCACAGGAATGGGGAAAAAGGCACCATGGAACAGCACAGAGATGACACTGCAGCCAACACAGCTCTCTCCTGCTATTTCTCTGCAAGGGGAAAAATATCCACAATGTGGCAGGTCACTCAGTTGCTTGGCAAAGCTGTTTCCCTGCTAACCACAACCATGTGGTAGACACTGTGCGGGGAACTGCCAGAAGTGGAATTGCCTTATCTTGGGCTTCCAACCTCTGCAAAGCAATTGGCCTGCTGCTCACTGAGGCCGTCTTACCCTGGAAGCTGAATCGCAGGCCAAAACTTGCCTTTAGGATGCTGGTAACAACTGAATACATCATTTTACATTTGTAATATCTTCTGCAGTATATTTAGAAATGTAAGAGCCAAGTGCTAA
>VZSG01000369.1:478223-491952 GCA_013398315.1 Nothoprocta pentlandii | reverse complement strand
AAGAGAAGAAAATCTGCCCTTTTTTTTTTGGACAAGATGTTAGAAGCATCTCACCTTTTCACTGGCATCTGTTTGACACTGCTCTTCTGTCAAGACTGCATTGAAATCAAGGACTTGTGGGAAGGACAGATAGTGACAAAGCTTGTGGGTGGAGGCTGATTTTCTGAAGCAGAAGCGCTTGAGGTGTAAGATCACGGTCTGTGGCAGATGGGCTAACTTCATGCTCTGCAAAGCAATAAATAATGTAATTGAAAACTAATGAACAAAGCTGGGGAAGCTGGAGATAGAAGCAGCTATTACTAGCCAGTGAATATGGCATGGAGAGCGGTCGACGCTACAGTGAATGAACTCCATTTCCTCCGGAATGCGGGTACCAAACTTTTGTAGCCCATCTGCACATGGGAGACATATATAATGGGTCTGTGATGGCCAACTTGATCAACTTCAGCATTATCAGAACTCAGCCTTGGGCATCCAACAGGCAATTTTATTTCACATCTGCTTTCCTAACCCTAGGCTGACAGAACTCCCACACCTGCTCCATCTGATCACAGAATGATGAATGTTGGAATGGATCTTTGGAGATCATCTAGTACACAGCCCCTGCACTAGCAGGGTCTTCCAGAGCACTTTACACAGGATTGTGTCCCAGCAGCTTTTGAGTATCTCCAAAAGAGGAGACTCCAAAACCTTCTTGGGCAACCTGTTCCAGTGCTCTGTCATTCTCACAGTCAAGTTTTTCCTCATATTCAGACAGAACTTCCTATGCCTCTGTTTGTGGCCATTGCCTCTTGTCTTATCGCTGTCCACCACTCACAGCTCATGGCCCGCAAGGCAACAGTGCTAAGGACTGTTTAGGCAACAAAAGCAGCCACAGCACATAGCATACTCAGTGCAGGCTGGTAGAAGGATGCCACAAGCAGCAGGCTCTTCCTGCCAGGCACAGACTGGCTGGCTTCACAAGGAATTTCCCTCTTCTACAGATTACCTGTGAAGATGACTTTGAGTGGCTCTGCCATACTCTGGGGTATTTTTCAGCTGTAAGATACCTAATGGACCTAAGTACCCTTGAGCCCACTGATACCCTAATCAGTGATAAAACTGCATGAAGGCAGATAGGTGGACAAGCAAGCTATGTCTGGTAAGGAGAAGACCATGGTCTCTGTTAAGAGGACCAACAGAGCTCTGGGGAGGCTGCCAAGCTGTCCGCTCTCTCCTACAACCACTGCTTTAGCTGGTATCACTGCTGCTGCCATCATGATATATGTGTGCAGTGTGGCCTAGAAGGCAGCTCAGTCCTAAAAATTTTGTGGAAAGCCCCTTACAGGCCTTGAGCTAAGGCTGTGTAGCCTCTGCACAGCCTCCTCTCCAGCACACTTGTCTCTTCATGAAACAGCAGCTGGCAGAAGCCAGTAGTGTAAAAAGCAGGGGCCAAATAGAGAACAGTGAGCACAAGAAATCTGCAATGTCCTGCTTTTAAAGTTATGCACCGCACCAGTAACACAGGCTTATCTAGCCTGGGAACTTCACAGCCTTGTAGAGACTCAGAATGGAAGCACAACAAAAAACAGAAGCTTTCTTGCTGGTTCAGAAATGCCACCTCCCTAACAATATACATCGAAACCAATGCAAGCACGCTTTTGTCAACAAAGCAGGGATCTTCCTGACAAGAAATGTGCACGTGGTTTACACCTAGCTGATACTGCTGGGCTGACAAAACTCTGACTTCCTGGTCTCCTCCTAAACTAATAAAATTGCATCCTTCCGCACCCTTCCCAGTCCTAAAGGGACTTTTAAGTAGAAGAGACATACAGGATCACAGAATCGCAAAATCACAGAATGGTTAAGGTTGGAAGGGACCTCTAGAGATCATCTAGTCCAACCCCCCTGCTCCAGCAGGGACACCTACAGCATGTGGCACAGGCGGGTTTGGAAGACCTCCAGAGAAGGAGACTCCACAGCCTTCCTGGGAGGGTCCCAGAGCTGTCACCCTCACAGGAAGAAGTTCCTCCTCATATGGAGATGGGACTTCCTGTGCTTCAACTTACATCCATTACCCCTTGTCCTGTCACTGGCCACCACTTAGAAGAGCTTGACCCCTTCCTCCCTGCATTCCCCCTTCATGAACTTATACATATTAATCAGATCCCCTCTCAGTCTTCTCTTTTCCAGGCTAAACAGGCCCAGCTCACTCAGTCTCTCCTCATATGAGAGATGCTCCAGTCCCTTAATCATCTTGGTTGCCCTCTGCTGGACCCTCTCTAGAAGCTCCACGTGCCTCTTGTCCTGGGGAGCCCAGAACTGCCCCCAATACTCCACGTGCGGCCTCCCCAGAGCTGAGCAGAGGAGCAGGATCCCCTTCCCTGACCTGCTAGCCACACTCCTCCTGATGCAGCCAGGATCCCACTGGCCTTCTTGGCCACGAGGGCACTGCTGCTTTGCAGTTAACTTCTTGTCAACCAGGACTCTCAGGTCCCTCTCTGCGGAGCTGCTCTCCAGCAGGTCAGCCCCACTTCTGTATTGATGCCTGGGGTTATTCCTCCCCAGGTGCAGGACCCTGCGCTTGTCCCTGTTGAACCTTATGAGTTCAACATACATTTCCTTCATACAAGGAAACTCTTCTCTGCGTACCTGCATAAAAGGTGTTTTCTTTCCACAGTGTTCACAGAAACACATGTTCTGACCAGTCAGCTCTTCTGGACAGAAAAAGCATTGCAGACACTCCTCCTAACAAGACGAAAAAAATAAAAAAGATCTCTTTCAGATTAATTTCTTCAAGTCAGATTTTTATGTCTAGTTGGTTTCACATGATATATGCTAAGAACGAAGCCATAGAAGGTGTTTTTATTCAAAAGACAAAAGAATACAAATTAGTTCTCTCTCTTTTATCATGAATTAAGGAATGAAACCAAGTACTGCAAGTAAAAATACTACTTGTTTTTAATGTTAAAAAGCAATGTTAATTAAGTTCTTTCCTGGGCAGCTATACAACCATGTACAAAATGCAAAGTGCTCAGTGATCCACACAAGCAGAGCTGCAAAAGCTTTTAGTCACTGTGGTATTAACCAATATTTTAACCAAATAAAATTGAAGGAGGATTTCGTAAAGTCAGACCAAACAATATTTCAGTTCTCCATTTTTTCTTTAACTCAAGCTCTAACAATGTAGTTTAGTTTGTTTTCCAGCAAAAAGATGAGTGACAGAAGCAGCATAGCCCTTATTCTTATGAGTACAAAGACAAAATTCAGGAACAAAGATGTAATAGAAGACTCTCAGTGAAGCAGAGCTAGGAAGTACAACCAAATGCAGAAAACTGAACTGGACTTTCTGACCTACCTGTCTTTAAATGCTTAATGGCATTAAATGCTTTAATTTCTGAAGGTCTCGCTTAAGACCGTTCAGCTTGGCAGCACTCATTTAGCACTGACCTCTGAAAATAAAGGGCTCTACATTAGACATACAAAATCAATGTGATTCATCTGTCCTTAAAAAAAAAAAAGGTTTAAAAGACAGCAAAAAGATAACTATAAATCTTCTCCTTACCGAGAGGCCCTTCTATTTACAACTGACTATACAGACACACCTGCATTCCCGCACGTGTACCCATGTAAACACCAACACCCTAACTCTTTTAAATCACTTCTGCTGGTGTTTACATGGGTACACGTGCAGGAATGCAGGTGCGTCTATAGTCAGCTTTAAATAGGAGGTTACAGGAAACCCTTGGAACAAGGAGAATGCCTCCATGGCAAATAAAAGGCAATCTTCTTCTTAAGGGAACATTACTGCCACTGAACTTACCAATGTCTTCAGCAGGTGACAACTGGAATCCAACATTGAGAGTGGAAGGGTTATCATGTTGCTGTTCCTTTTTGTTTCAAATGAGCACTCTTGACACACCATGTACTCCTGTACCCAGATAGTGTACAGATCACACAGCTTTTCAGTCTGGAAGGTTGAAAAATCCAAAACAAGGTCTGTGAAGAACACACTGAGGCAGCTCCTCTGTGAGGGGGGAAGCTTGTGTGGACATCTCATTTCATAAAGTGTCACTTCATGGCTTGAGCCTTAAATCTGACATTGACATATATGGGTAAGACATTTCCCATCATTTAAAGGAGAACAACCCCTTCCTCTCATTGCCTAGCAGAGGGAAAGAGGCAAACTAACAAGAGCCGTTAGATGTCTGTTTTAATGCACAGTTTTCTTCTTTTGAATGGAATTGAAACCCAGGCCTGTCCTTTGTGTGAAAAAAAAAATGATACTAGGATGTGGAAGAGTCACTTTTTCTTAGATAGTTCCCCTAGAAGGAACTGTCAAACATGTAACATATAAACAGTGACTAATAATAATTAAATGTCCCTGAATGTCTTCAATGAATGAAAGAGTTGTGTGAAGACACACCAATTAGTACTTACAGAAATTTGAGGAAAAAGAAATGCAAGGAAAGCAAACTGCATTTTCCAGAAAGATCAACTTTTGTATTAACAGACTCTCCCACTAGAAAGGAGAACCTCAAATGACGTAGGACAAAGAAAAGTTAACAGTGATTCAAACTGCTGACACTTATGAAAGCAAGACTGCCCACATCTAAGAGATGTAAGGGAGGATGCAAACGAGGGCTTCAGAATTTCATGTAAGACAACTGTCAGAAAATGAGATTTTTCTCCTCAGAGAAGCAGAGGAAACCATATGTGACCAGGACCAAAAGGTTCATTTCAAAGTTTCATTTCAGTCATCATCCTTACCAGCTCTGGGTTTGTCAGCTGCCCCTTTATCAAGTTCCAGAGAGTCAGAAGGAGCTGAACAGCATCATACTGCACAAACACTAATAAACAAAAAGCATAATTCAGTATGATGTACAGGACCAAACACAGACTTCCCTTACACAGCAAATGAGGATTTATTCTCCCATCATTAGACCCAGTTTTCTGTTCCTTTGAAATAGAGTCAGGAACCCAAATACTCCTTACCAGAGGCAAAACTTGGAGGCACTGGATATAATTTGCAGTGAGGGGGAGCTTGTTTTCCCTCCTCATGAAAGTAAGACCCAGAATCCTACTCACAACTGGGAGGTGGCTACAAAGAGCACTATGTCACTATGAACCCTCCCCTCGCATTAACAAACCACTGAATGACATGTCAAAGTCTACACTGCATGTGCTTGGTAACATCCCCTGGTCAGTGGGCAGAAGTGGGTGTGAAGCAGAGCTGCTTACATTTCACCCTGTGCAGTGAAAGACAGTAAGCAAGGGCCTTAGGACAAACAGCTTTCTGCTTGCCAGACTGCATCTTCTCCAGCAGCAAGAGCATTTGGTATGGAACACTCCTGCTTTTCTGCGAGGCACTTGGTGGCACTGTGATCCTATAAAGAGAAGAAGCATCACAAATGATAACCAAGTGGTACAACGGAGAAAAGTGAAACATCGTACCTGAAGAAACAGAGGTAGCTGGTCCAAATACTCAAGAGGAACCAGAACAGGCACGTTTTCAAGAAAAGGAGGAAAAAGGGGAAGCAGACACCTACACTAGCTCACTCTGCAGTGCAGACTAACAGTTTTAAAGAGGTCACAATTATAAGTTGTCCGGTTCCTGGATGTAGGGCAAACTGAGCAAGACCTGAACTGGCTAGAAAAAAAACATTAGTTATGGCCAGTTTCAGAGCCGACTCCTTTCCTTCTCAACATAGGCTCAAAATTTTACGGACAGATATGTCATAATGCTTACATTTCAGCTATATGGCAACTAGGAAGTCCTTTATCCTCCCTAGATTCCTTGCATTCAGCAAGTTTTTCTATCTTTCTCTTCAAATAATAATGGAAACCTACTGCCTTCATTATCTACCTTTACACACCTATTTATCTTGTTTGCACACGTGTGCCCCTTCTCCCCACTCAGCACACTTCTAAGTGTGCAAAAGATTTGCAGACAGAATAGGAATGAAGAATGAATGATCTACTTAAATGACTAGAGCTACAGTGAATTAAGCAAATTAAGAGCAGATCAAACCAGTTGCTATATGGTTAGCAGGGAGGCAGAAGCCCAAATCCTGGTCACAATTAAGTAAAGAGGACAGTTAAGCAATAAACAAATAAATAAGTGATAGAGTATAACTGAGACAGATCATGTACTCACCATCTGCCACAATACCTACTTATCTCTATCAAGTGTTAATCAAGGCAACAGGGGGGCAGACATTATAGATCACCAATATATTTTCATTTACATGTTTAAAGTTACAAAATGAACAGTGCATATAGTTACACAGAACACATCCTTTGGATGAATCAGGTTATGGGCACACCTGAAATAAGACTGTACCTTGGTTTTGGAAAACAAAGACAGATATAAGTCATAAAGACCCCGCTCAAGACTGCAGCATACTGTTGTGCAAATGTCTCATGAATCAAAGATCACTAACAAGTTGCAGAACCATAAATACTACACGTTAGGCCTTTGTCTTCATTTTGCATGCAGAATGAGGCAAAGACCTAGCTGAGTGACCTGAAATCACCTAGCAATTCTTGATGATCCAACCCTTCTAACATACATCCCATATAAAGTGGAGACAACAGAAGAGCAGCTGAAATAGCTCATGGAATTTCAAGGTTTTGTACCTTCGCAGTATCCCAGTGAAGTGTGTATTCATGAGGAACACTTGGAGTAGAGAGTTCAAACAGCAGGTCTGTCCAATATTATACAGTCCAATAGCTTCTGTAGGCACAGGAAAAGAGGAAATGATGTTTAGAGAAATATATAAGGAAAGTATCCTGATCACACCTTAGAAAAAGGATTGAGTTATTCTTATGTTCTCAGACAGATTATATTTGTCTGCCACTTGAAAGGAAAAAATCTAGGGAAATGTAGATTATTAGACTCCTGCATCTCCCAGTTCCTCCATTTTCAGTCCTCCCACGATCTACCTAAATACAAAACCAATACAACAAAGTCAAAGGTTGCCTGTATGAAGACTTTTATTCAGCCTTTTACACAGCCAGGCTTAATCACTAAATGAAGAGCTAAGTCATATTTTAGCTGCTGCCGTACCAGCTTCAAGGTTTCCCTTTAGCACACGCCTGGTACTTTTTGGTATCAATTTCAAAGAAAGGGAACTTGCCTGAGGGAAGTGGAGAAAAGCAAATCACAGCAGTTTACACTGCATATAAAAGAAAAGCTGGTGCTGTGCCCCAAAAGGGTAAACCGTGGTTAGGAAATAGGAGTTTTTCTTCTGAAGTCATCACCAGAGAGGGTGAATACGTGAAATGGAAACTCAGAGCAACAGGGAAATGTAGTCAGTGTAATGAGGGGATATATCTGATATCATAAAATCATTAAGGTTAGAAGGGACTTTTAGAGATCATCTAGTCCAACCTCTCTGCACACACAGGGACACCCAGAGCACGTGGCACAGGGCGGCATCCAAGCGGGTTTTGAGGATCTCCATAGAAGGAGACTCCACAACCTCTCTGGGCAGCCTGTTCCAGGGCTCTGTCACCCTCACTGTCAAGAAGGTTTTCCTTACGTTCCTGTGGAACTTTTGGTGCTTCAGTTTGTGGCTGTTTCCTCTAGTTCTATCACTGGCCACCACTGAAAAGAGGCCGCCCCCTCCTCCTCACTGCCTCCCTTGAGGTATTTATAGACACTGATCAGGTCCCCCCTCAGCCTTCTCTTCTCCAGGCTGAACAGGCCCAGCTCCCTCAGCCTTTGCTCACAGGGCAGATGTTCCAGGCTCCTGATCATCCTCGTAGCCCTGCACTGGACCCTCTCCAGCAGCTCCATATCCCTCTTGTACTGGGGAGCCCAGAACTGGACACAGTCTCCAGATGTGGCCTCACCAGGGCTGTGTAGAGGGGGATGATCACCCTCGACCTTGCTGGAGACGCTCTTCTTAATGCACCCCAGGATCCCGTTTGCCTTCTCGGCCGCGAGGGCACACTGCTCAACTTGTTGTCCACCATGATGCCCAGGTCCTTCTCTGCAGAGCTGGTCTCCACAAGGTCAGTCCCCAGCCTGTACAGGACCCTGCACTTTCCCATGTTGAATTTCATAAGGTTTCTCACCACCCAGTTGTCCAGTCTGTCCAGGTCCCTCTGGAGGGCAGTGCAGCCCTCTGGGATATCAGCTACTGCTCCCAGTTTCATATAATCAGCAAATTTGTTGAGGGAATGCTCTGTCCCTTCATCCAGGTCGCTGATGAATAAACTGAACAGAACTAGACTGAGGACTACTACAGGCTCTAGGCTCTGCACCTCTGACCACCACCCTCTGAGCTCTGCCATCAGTTCTTAACTCACCTCACCATCCTCCCATCTATCCCACACCTTTGGAGCTTGCCCAGGAGGATGCTGTGAGGGATGGTGTCAAAAGCTTTGATAAAATCCAGACGGATGACATCCACCACTCTCGCCTCATTTATCCAGCTAGCAATTCCATCATAGAAGGCTAGCAGGTTAGTCAAGCACGATTTCCCCTTGGTGAATCCATGCTGATTACTCCTGCAATACTGACTACAGCTTTTGGGAAGCCTGAGTGATACAGTAATGAAGAGGTGGTCCATGGTTCAGCAAATCCAGAACAACATTTAGGAAGACACAGGGCCAGCATCTGTCCTCCTCAGCTGCAATGCTCCATTTGAGCATTCAAAATGCTCAAATTTTGAGCCATGTAATCCCTTCCCTAAACACAAAGCAATCACTTGGCAAGACCAAATTAGAATCTTCTTTATACTTGCAGGTAAAGCGATAAAGAATAAGACAAAAGGAAGAAGAATAAGATAAAATGAAGCCCAAAGATAAAGAATGGAACAAATAGGAGAAGAAGGCACTAGAGACAGAAAATATCACAGTGGTAGATAAAACATTATTACTATTTTTTAAGTCTGCCATGCCAAAGACCAGCCTCAGCCTGTCATCTCTGGTTTCTGTCTTTCTGGTTTCCCCGTTATCACTTTGTACATCCTCTTCTGCCTGCATGGTGTCACTTGTTGCCAGATTTTGGTTCTTGCTTCTTTCTTGACGTCCACTTCCTTGGCCCATCAACACAATGATGCAAGGACTGCAGAAAGACACAGAGAGAAGAAAAAGATGGGGAATGTTCACAAAATAAGGTTAATCTCTGTATTTGACATTTGCATGATGAAAAAAGCTAGAATGGCAATAAAATGATTACTGTGATGGTTTTTAGTACATCTGAGAAACTATGGTAGGTAAACAGGCTGTTAGCAAGGTAACAGGTCTGACAGGTTACATCCCATCCTCCTCCTGTGTCAAAATAAAGGACCATTCAGCTCCACACAAACAACTCCATCTCTCCAGGGAATACCAAATATCCTCATTCAAGAAGATTCTGGTTCAAGAATAACATCAAAATTCTCCTAGATAGTAAACGCAGCAAATATATTTGGTAACAACAATGCTTTATAGTCCAAAACTGACTAAATATTTCAAGGGCATAAATTTCACCTTCTTGTACTATTTGAGCTTGTAAGTGGTTGCTTTTTGTATTGCTTTAAGCGCCTTAATCATAGCTCTACTGTGGCACTTTGGACTCTAATCTTTAAATTTAAATAGGCTCAGAATCTAAATGCATTTTCCTTTAGATGCTCTGGTATATAATCACAGGCAAAGGGAGCAAGCAAGAGCAATTAAATTTNTCATAAGGTTTCTCACCACCCAGTTGTCCAGTCTGTCCAGGTCCCTCTGGAGGGCAGTGCAGCCCTCTGGGATATCAGCTACTGCTCCCAGTTTCATATAATCAGCAAATTTGTTGAGGGAACGCTCTGTCCCTTCATCCAGGTCGCTGATGAATAAACTGAACAGAACTAGACTGAGGACTACTACAGGCTCTAGGCTCTGCACCTCTGACCACCACCCTCTGAGCTCTGCCATCAGTTCTTAACTCACCTCACCATCCTCCCATCTATCCCACACCTTTGGAGCTTGCCCAGGAGGATGCTGTGAGGGATGGTGTCAAAAGCTTTGATAAAATCCAGACGGATGACATCCACCACTCTCGCCTCATTTATCCAGCTAGCAATTCCATCATAGAAGGCTAGCAGGTTAGTCAAGCATGATTTCCCCTTGGTGAATCCATGCTGATTACTCCTGCAATACTGACTACAGCTTTTGGGAAGCCTGAGTGATACAGTAATGAAGAGGTGGTCCATGGTTCAGCAAATCCAGAACAACATTTAGGAAGACACAGGGCCAGCATCTGTCCTCCTCAGCTGCAATGCTCCATTTGAGCATTCAAAATGCTCAAATTTTGAGCCATGTAATCCCTTCCCTAAACACAAAGCAATCACTTGGCAAGACCAAGTTAGAATCTTCTTTATACTTGCAGGTAAAGCGATAAAGAATAAGACAAAAGGAAGAAGAATAAGATAAAATGAAGCCCAAAGATAAAGAATGGAACAAATAGGAGAAGAAGGCACTAGAGACAGAAAATATCACAGTGGTAGATAAAACATTATTACTATTTTTTAAGTCTGCCATGCCAAAGACCAGCCTCAGCCTGTCATCTCTGGTTTCTGTCTTTCTGGTTTCCCCGTTATCACTTTGTACATCCTCTTCTGCCTGCATGGTGTCACTTGTTGCCAGATTTTGGTTCTTGCTTCTTTCTTGACGTCCACTTCCTTGGCCCATCAACACAATGATGCAAGGACTGCAGAAAGACACAGAGAGAAGAAAAAGATGGGGAATGTTCACAAAATAAGGTTAATCTCTGTATTTGACATTTGCATGATGAAAAAAGCTAGAATGGCAATAAAATGATTACTGTGATGGTTTTTAGTACATCTGAGAAACTATGGTAGGTAAACAGGCTGTTAGCAAGGTAACAGGTCTGACAGGTTACATCCCATCCTCCTCCTGTGTCAAAATAAAGGACCATTCAGCTCCACACAAACAACTCCATCTCTCCAGGGAATACCAAATATCCTCATTCAAGAAGATTCTGGTTCAAGAATAACATCAAAATTCTCCTAGATAGTAAACGCAGCAAATATATTTGGTAACAACAATGCTTTATAGTCCAAAACTGACTAAATATTTCAAGGGCATAAATTTCACCTTCTTGTACTATTTGAGCTTGTAAGTGGTTGCTTTTTGTATTGCTTTAAGCGCCTTAATCATAGCTCTACTGTGGCACTTTGGACTCTAATCTTTAAATTTAAATAGGCTCAGAATCTAAATGCATTTTCCTTTAGATGCTCTGGTATATAATCACAGGCAAAGGGAGCAAGCAAGAGCAATTAAATTTAAAATTTAAATTTAAATTAAATTTAAAATAATTTTAAAATAATTTTATTTTTAAATTTTAATTTTAATTTAAAAATAATTTTAAAATAATTAAATTAAATTTAAATTTAAGCAAGAGATCAATTAAATTCCCTGATTTTAAGTGGAAGGCTGAAAGTACCATTACAAGGACCATTACTCATTACAGACTCTTAGAATTAATAGCTTCTTCTTCTTTTTTTTTTTAAGAAACATAATGGAAGCAAAAACATGGGATAAGTGTTAGAAAGCAAACAAATAAAAAGGAAAGGTTCATAAAAGTCCTTCAACAGAGAAACAGAACAAGGAAAGATATCTCTATAGGAAAAATACCTTTAGGAAAACTTTCACTGGAAAAAATATTTTTAGAACACTGAATGGGATTTAACAGAAACATGAGGCCATGACAGATGATAAAAGAACCACAGAGTGACACCAGAAAAACAGAAAAATCCTGTTATGAAAAGAAAATATTTGTCTTGAAAGTGTGTTTTTTTCCACGTTAACTGTGCCTAATAGTTTCTGAAAACTAGAAAATAATGTTTTTTTCAAACAATATTTTTTAAGTTTAAAGATATTTTTCTCAAATATTAATACTACTTTCCAATGCAAATTTGATATACTAAAATTCACCGCAGGAAGCAGAAAGGAGGGAGATAAAAGGGCGGAACAGGTATAGCTGAATAGCAGCTACGGATGTGTGGGGGATGAGGAGAACATGGAAGACAGACACTTTGGCAGTAAAGTTAGAGTTAAGGTAAGATTAAGAGTGGGATTTGTGGGCAAATGCAGGACTAAGAGGCTTTGGGTGATTTGGGAAACTTGAGTAGCAAGACTAGGACAGGCAATTTCAGGGGGATGCAGAGATGAGAGAATTTAGGGCCTCTGGCGTGATGAAACTCTCCCCTACACACACAGGTATTGGGCTAACAGGAATCCTGTGTTAGGAATACGAGTAGAACTTCCTAACCCTTGCATGGAGCTGCCTCATTTTGGCCAGGGAAAAAAAAAAAAAAGTATTCCTCTGCATAAATGAATAAATATTACTAAAGAGTTGAGTAACCTCCGGAACAGAGGAACAGGCTCCCTGGTTAACGCTAACTTTTCCTGTCATAAGAGCACTGAAAGAGCAGGGTCCCTCCTCACTTTCTTCTGCAGATCCCTCACCAGACTTGCCGTGGCTCGGACAAGCTAACCCCGCAAAGAGAAAAGGCAATTCCCCCATCCGTCACATCGCCCATCTTGCCAGGAACGGAGGCTTCTCACCCACCCTCTTCCTCCCTCCGGGCCCAGCGCGCTCCCCTCTGTGAACACTCTGCTCCACAGCCCCCCTGCCATGGTAGGACACCAGCTTCTAGGGACAAATCCCCTCGGTCCCTCCACACCCCTGTACTGCGGCCACCCTCGGCCATATCTTCACCCCAGCTCAGCAACACTCCAAGCGCTCGGCGGTCCCTGACGGCCTCAGTAGCCCCGGCATTACCTCACTCCCTTGTGTGCCATGTGCCCAACACCATGCCTCCTTTTTCCCCCAGCAACGGCCTCAAGCACCAGACCAGAGGCAACCAGAGGCACTGGGATGGCAGATGGGGGAGACGAGAGTGAGGGAGACACCGGCAGAAATGGCAGCGCAGAGGCTCTCCCTGAGTGGCTGCGCTGCCATCTGCACCGGCAGGTTGCACGCCAGCCCTTCACCTCCACGCTTCCCTCCCTCAAGTGAGAATTTTTCTTTTTCCAGTGAAGTCGGTATTTGTCCAGCCCATTCTTTTTCTTTCTTTTTCTTTCTCTTTTTCTTTCTCATTAAAGAATAATTCTGTTTAAATGGCCAAAGGGCTGTTTCAACCACTAAAATCATGAAGCGTTTCCACTCCCTGGCTCGTGGCGTGCAGCAATCTTTGAACCCTTCCACCTGCTCGAAAACGAGAGCTACTTCCCACAACTAAAAGAAACTTAGAGCCACCCAAGCGGTGCGAGCCAGCAGCGGCGAGGACACCTCGGAGCGCGGCAAGCGGCGCCATGCAGCCCCCCGTTACCTCACGCTCCGCCGACGAGAGGCAGCCCCAGTCCCCGCGGCGCCGTCCCGCTGAGCGAGTCGCGCGCAGGCGGCTGCCGCGGCGCTGCTGCTGCCGCCGCTCCTCGCGCCGCTGCCTGGCCCGCCGCCGCGCTCCCCGCCCGCCGCATCAGAGGGCAGCAGCGCCCAGCCCGCCGCTTAGTTTTGATTTCCCACTCGGCGCAGCGCGAGGCACAGAAAGTGAAACTGCGGCGCCCGGCCGCCCGCCGCCGCTGGGGGGAGCCCGCCCGCCGCCTCACGCCTCCGCGGCGCCCGCGGGCGGGCAGAGACGCGAGCCGAGCGGGCAGGGACGCAAGCCGGGCGGGCAGCGCCCTGCGCAGCGCAGGGGCCGCCTCGGGAGAGGTGCCGGCCCTGGGAGGCTGCCCAACGGTGCCGCCAGGC
>VZSG01000369.1:461021-477797 GCA_013398315.1 Nothoprocta pentlandii | reverse complement strand
CGCATCCCGCACCTGGCGAGGTGCCTGTCCTGCCTGGGGACAAAAGTCAGCTTGAGGTGGAGAGATAAGAAATTAAGCTAGGTTTTAGGGAAAAAAAAAAAAAACAAGCAAATAAACCTCACCTTTTCTCAGGCGGTTTTGCTGCTTCAGGAGACTGGCTGTGTCAGGACTTTAGTGTTTATTCTTTACTATGCAAAAGTATTTGTTAGGCATAGTATCTGTTGCAGCCTTGAATAAAATACTAACAACAGCCTGTTTGGAAGTAAGCTATAAGACAATGGGAATAATCCCAAATACATAACTATCGTAGATTATCGTTTTTTAAAGGCAGGTACATGGTAGATTAGAATTCTAAGCAATTCCTTGTTTGATGGTGGAGTTTTGAAACATCATCCACAACATTATATATACAGATACATTGCGTTATATATACGGTTTATATATATGGATATATACATATATATGGATTATATATATGTATATATTACGGATATATATGGATATATATTCCATATATGTACAGATTACTCAACAGGGATGGGCAGATTCTCCACCTGTGTCATAGAGCAGCTTGACAACTGTGATTTCTGACCTCATGAGTCAGGCATACCCTGAGGAATAAAATTATGTGCATTAGGCAGCCATCCTTCCCACATGTACACCAGGACTTTCCAGAATTTCCCCTGTTGTTCCTGTGCTTTGGGAGAAGGAATGGAGGGGGTAGCACCCTGAGGGGAGTGCAGCTTGTTGGAGGATGGCCCCAGGGCTCAACTCCACTCTGATGGAGGTCACAGATGCAAGAGGTCAGCACCCCACTGCCCTGCAGAGCACTGCTGCCGGGGGAGCGGCATGGGAGAGCGACTAGGGAGTCCTTCTGTGTAGGTCAAATATTGAGTGTCTGGCAGCCAGGCAGTGAGAGGTCTCTGTTTTATTTGGCAGAGCACATTGGCAGACATTCATCTAGGAGCTCCAGATGGGTCTTAGACAGCACTTCTGTGCCCAGCAACAGCCACCAGGAGGTTCCTAAAGCTCAGGTCCTTCCATTTTCTTTCATCACCATCCTCTTCCTTGCTCTCTCTACCTATAGGATTAGGTTTTTAGGTTATGAGGGGTTTGGAAGGGGAAAGACCTTTCTCCCTTCCACAAGTTATCTAGGATTCCAGGTGGTTCTTCCCAATTTCCTTCTTCTTTTTTTTTTCCTGCTTTCTGCAACCTCACTAGTGTCTTTGAAGTGCCCCTTCAGTGCATCTGTGAACTGCTCATGTGCTGAACTCCACTTGCGCTGAGCCTTCAACTCATGCCTCACAGTTATTACTTGTGTGGATGTTAGAGAAAAATGTATATGGGGATGAAAAACATGGCTACGTAGCCCGAACTTGCAGGCTCCATCTCACATCATATAGACATTTAGCAGCTATAGAGGGAATGTAGGAATTGAATACAGGAGTCCTGCATAGTCCCACTACACACAGAGACTTTCTTTACTACTAATGGATACATCAGCATTGTGCAACTGATTTTAAAGCTACTGTGTATACCTAAAATAACACCACAATCTTCCATTTTCTTCAAACTACTTTAATATATTCTCTTAAGAATACATAAATATCCTCAATATGAAGACTGCATCTTCTGAAGTGGAGCCATTGGATGCCAAGGTTGCAAGTATGAGGGCTGGATAAGGCAACAGAGAACAGAATTCAGAGGACCTGTGCTAAAGAGCTTGTTGTGACCCAGAATAGCAGCAGAAAGCAGCCCACGTCCAAAGCCAAACAAAGCTGTCTACAAAGTTGTAGAAAACAACTACACAATAAGGAGGGTTTTTGGAGGCCTGTGAAAGTCAATTGTGGCATGTCACACACAAATCTAAGCCCAGAAAGTATGCTCAGGTAAGGGATGCCTAAAAAGGGAAGTATATTCGTGAGTGTAAATACACTGTCTGCTGGGAACTCAGGGCTCCCTTTGACCAAAGCTGTTAGCTTCTGATGACTACCACTAATGACTAGCACCTTGAAACTCCTCTCCATTGCATTCCAAAGAGTGGCTTGACTACTGTGAGATATGGGATTCTTGATTCCTAAATGTCTTTGCAAGTAAAATAAAACGTAACATTAGTGATCTAGGCGACATCAAAAACATCCAATGAGTTAGGCACTGCACTCCCAGTGATTCAGAACCAGTAAATTACTCCACGCTGGATGAACATCTTCTTCATTGTATCTCTTCCAGCAGTTTGCCAAGGAGCAGAACAAGCACTTCATCTGCCATTTTTGTCACTTTTTTTTTTAATTATTATGTATCTTTTTGCAAAATTTATTCACACAAACATAAAAGATTTAAAAGTTTAAATTGCAAGATAGGTGAACAAGTTAAGATTTGTCACAAGTTCTTTTAATTTAGCTGTGTTACAGGTATGAAGTTTTCTCTGTTTCTGATTTTTGCCTGCAAGTCAGGACAGAACTGTGGTGGAACCTATTTAAGACCTTAGCTCCTGTTAGATCAAATAATACTTACTCGTGTTGTTTTAATTTAAGTACATAATCAATTATATCCTGAATAGGGATGTTTTCCTAAACAAAAGCATTTTGAATACTCCATAAGTACATAATGTTTTACTGATTGGATAGCTAAATGCCTATAATACATAGAAAATACATATTGAATATGATGACATACTGGGAACTATAACTGCCAACAGAGATGCAAACATCTCCCTGGCAAAGATCTAGATAAAATGTTGCTGAGGGAGTTTCTAGGAGAGAATGGTTGTCGCTGCCTAACAAATTTTGAATCCTATAAATCCCTGAGGTTTCATACTGCTTTGAATTATTTTTGAGTGTACATTGAAATACCTGTATTGCATATTCACTTGCAGGTAGTCCACTAAAGATTGCCACAGACAGCAGTGAGGCCTACTGGATGAAGGAAAGGTTGCTACTTGCAGAGGAAGAGCCATTCAGATAGAGTAAGGAACTGTGAAACATTTTTAACTAATTAGGGATGATGCAAAGACATTTTTCTCTTTTTGACAGAACTTTCTCATTTAAGCAATTTCATAGATACACAGAAAAAAAATCCTGAACTCGCTATAGCTGTGTGATTTTTGGACCCAACCAAAAATGTTACTTATATTCACAACACAGGTATGTTTCTTGTATGTGGAAAAATGGCATTGCTTAACCATTTCTTAGGAAAATATCTGTTCTATCAGAAGTGGATGTTTTACAGAAGAATTAAAGGTCAAATTTAGGTTATTAGGTCATTTTAGGTCATTAAGTTCACTGAGGGGATCATAAACCACAGAGCAGAGGACCCATTTCTGTGAGTTACTGTGAAAAAGCAAAAGGAGAAGGCAAGTCAAATTTGAACTTTTAAAGCTAAGCTATTGCACTCTGCTGCATTATAAGCTTTTACACAGTGGTTTTACTGTGTATTTAGAGCTTGAAGAGGCTTACATTAAATGTGGAAGCAAAAAGATTGAGTCCTCTTGCATTATAGTGAGTGGTGGACCACTACTACAATTAATATCTTACAGAAAAAAATACCCGTGATATATGGAACAAAAATGGCCAGGTATGACCCCTTCTAAATTTCTGTATATTACACACAAAGAGGTCACCTCATGGTAGACACTTGCAATAAAGCAATACAGAGACAATTCTGTGCTCACTAGGGGACAAAGTGTATTTTAAAATTACTCCCCATCATTTTCATCTTCAAATGAGTCAGTTCCCACTTCCTCATAGTCCTTCTCCAGGGCAGCCAGGTCTTCCCGGGCCTCTGCAAATTCTCCTTCCTCCATGCCTTCCCCCACATACCAGTGCACAAAGGCCCTCTTGGCATACATCAGGTCAAACTTGTGGTCAAGCCTTGCCCAGGCTTCTGCGATGGCTGTGGTGTTGCTCAGCATGCAGACTGCTCGCTGAACCTGGGCCAGGTCTCCTCCAGGAACTACTGTAGGAGGTTGGTAGTTGATACCAACCTGTAACAGGAATGTGAGAGGATGAACAAGACAAAAGCAGAAAATAGAAGTCAAAGGGTGGAAAAATATGAGTAGAAGTATAGATACTGAGGTAAAGTGGTGCAGGAACTAGGAAAATTGTCACATGAGAAGTGCCAGTATGATATATGGTGGTGATATTTATCTGTATTATTTTTGTTTAATATATGGAAGTAACTTCCTACCTTTCTGAACAGTTACGGAGCACTAAACATACAGTGTCATCAAGACATTCCATGTAAGCCAGGGCAGAAAAATTGTTTTCCAGGTTAAATTAGTCAGATGTCTTAAACCATCTTCTGTATGACATAGATTTTTTCCACTGCTAATGTCTGTATTACTGTAGAAAAGATGCCTCCCAACACTGCTATATGAAAAGAAGAGGGAGGCAGGATAATGTTCTATATCTGATGGGTGAACTAAGAGCTTCCTTAATATCAGCACTTCCTATATTGAATATATTTAAGCAGTATTTCCTTAGTTTCTGTCAATACTTCTGAGGGGACTCTCATTGCCTTTTTCAAAACTCAGTTGAAGTTAATACTGGTTCAGATTTTAGATTCCCCTTACATAAATATTTAGGAGCCTTGTGTGAATGACATGTCCAAAGGAGAAAGATCATATTTTACACACACAAATATTCCAAACATTCATTTTTCTGACAAGTATACAAGACCTAAAATTTTAAATGCAAGTTTTGAGCTAGACTGAACTTGCCCTAACGTCACAGAGAAGCACCCTCACCTTGAAGCCTGTTGGACACCAGTCCACAAACTGGATGGCTCTCTTGGTCTTGATGGCGGCAATTGCCACGTTGACGTCTTTGGGAACGACGTCGCCGCGGTAGAGCATGCAGCAAGCCATGTACTTGCCGTGCCGCGGGTCGCACTTCACCATCTGGTTGTTGGGCTCGAAGCAGGAGCTGGTGATTTCTGCCACCGAGAGCTGCTCGTGATACGCTCTCTCCGAAGAGATGATGGGGGCGTAGGTCACTAAGGGGAAGTGGATGCGCGGGTAGGGCACCAGGTTGGTCTGGAACTCGGTGAGGTCCACGTTGAGGGCCCCGTCGAAGCGCAGCGAGGCCGTGATGGAGGAGACAATCTGGCTGATGAGGCGGTTGAGGTTGGTGTACGTTGGGCGCTCGATGTCCAGGTTTCGTCGGCAGATATCGTAGATAGCCTCGTTATCGACCATGAAGGCGCAATCTGAGTGCTCCAGGGTGGTGTGAGTGGTCAGGATAGAATTGTAGGGCTCCACAACAGCAGTGGAGACCTGGGGAGCAGGGTAGATGGCAAACTCGAGCTTGGACTTCTTTCCGTAGTCCAGAGAGAGGCGCTCCATCAGTAAGGAGGTAAAACCAGAGCCAGTGCCCCCGCCAAAGCTATGGAAAATCAGGAATCCCTGTAGCCCTGAGCAGGCATCCGTCTAGAAAATAAAAGAGAAAGGCCAAACATGAACATAAAGGTTACCTTGCTGAGGTAGTCTTGGGCTTATTTTGAGGTAGAGAGAAAGCAGTCAGCAGTAATATACAGAACAGTTCAGCTCAGGTTTTCTTGCGGAAGGACTAGTGATCTTGCATCCTTGAGGAGATCAACACAGGACATAAAAATTTGACTCTATCCATGGAGCTATCTGAACCTCAGTTATCTTCTAGTTAGCCTAGCTGAAAACAAAGATAAGAAACTCCCTAATTGCCCTTGCCATATCTGTATTGGTGCTCTAGTGCTGTGCTAAAATGAAGAATTACATATTCAGAACCACCTTTTTAGAATATCTATATGTAGCCATAATACTAAGTACACTGTATGGCTTTTCTCTCTTAGAGTAGTAATGATGTTTCTGTGTGTCTTGCAATTTCTTTTCTGAACCATTAGCAAAATGATTTCATTTTCAAAATTTCAGTTTCTATTTCAGAATTACTGGAACTTACCAGTTTACGAACACGATCGAGTACTATATCAATGCTCTCTTTTCCAATAGTGTAGTGGCCACGAGCGTAGTTATTTGCTGCGTCTTCCTTTCCAGTGATCAGCTGTTCTGGATGGAAAAGCTGCCGGAAAGTCCCAGCCCGTACTTCATCTGCCCAAGAAAGAGAAATTACAATAAGCTGCATGGCTGTACTCCAGGATCACTGCTGCTGGAATTTGTGCCAGCTATGGGTAGACTCCAAAACCAGGTGCTGAAGAAGGAAAGCTGCCTCCTAAACATTTTTTCATTGTAGCTGTCTCTTGTTTTATGAAGTGACTGCTCTTCAGCCACGTAAGTTCTTCTTTTGCTTATACTGACCAGAGGAAAAAAAAGTTTTGACATATGTCCCTATTTTCAGAAATCCCCCCTTTCCTGAAAGAAGTTTATCAGGCTTCCACTTTGAATGTGAATTGGAGAATAGGAGCATTCCCATGACAAAATGTCTCTAAAGACATGGCTAAGAGTTAGTTTTTCTTACAAAGGTCATGCAAATTATGTGCACTACCTATTTAACTGCTGTTTCTCATTGACTCAGGGTATAACACACAAAAACTATAGTTGAATTCTGAAACTACTGGGTATCCTGTTCTTCCTATGTTCTTACGTACACCTATGGAGGTAATTGAGGCAGAATAGAATCTGGCTCCCTGTGTCACCAGAAAATTAACTTTGTGCTGTCAGGATACAAAAGAGACAATTTATTGTTCCAAGGGAAACTGGTGACACACTAGTGACATTGGAAAGAGTAAGTTATTTTCCATTTTCCAGGTTTGTTTCTATACTGACCTACTACAGTTGGTTCCAGGTCCACCATTACAGCCCGGGGCACGTGCTTCCCATTGATTGTTTCACTGAAAAATGTGGTAAAAGAGTCATCGTAGTTGAGTTTATTGGGCAGATCCTTGAAGGTGCCATCTGGCTGAATGCCATGCTCCAGGCAGAAGAGTTCCCAGCAAGCATTTCCTATCTGAACTCCAGCCTGACCCACATGAATAGAGATGCATTCACGCTGTGGGGAGAAAGCAGAGAGAGTCAGAAAAAAACAATGTACATCCCTTCTCCTTCTTTATTCCTAAAAGTTACTTTTGTCAGGTGCATTGTTTTTAAAAATATATGTGAAGTATTAGCTAGCAACATTTAATTTGGCTGTTCAACCCCATGGACTACCATCAGACTCTGCAAGCACAGGCCAGAGACTGGGACAATTCTTAAGAAAAAAAAAGGGGAGTTCTATCTGCTGTTATGTATGGATATATTATAAAAGAGGGGGGAAATCAGTTACACAGAACCCTGTTTGCCTCCTATGGATTGTCCCAGCTGAGAAACACATCCCAGTTTAGTTTATTTTTATTCCTGGCAGGAACCTGACACAGCCATGTGGTATTTTTCAACCTTATGTAACCCGAGACGAGTGATGTCTTTTAGTCCTTTCACCCTCCGTTAGCAGGTTAAATTGGAAGGATTGCTTTAAGCAATATTCATCTCAGGAAATGATTTCAGGTTTTCTCAGTGGAAAGTAATATTTTTGTAAGCTCCTAAACAGACTTGGATTTTACTTTGCAGGTCCACTGTTTATTCAGGTATTGTCATTGCAATAAAAAGAGATAGAATTATAAAGCAGTAACTTCTGAGTGGTCCTGACAATTTTGACTTAGATTGAATTGAAAAGTAGTTTTGTGACTGAAAACAGTGTCAGATCACAGGGAGTTTTTCAACTTCAGGTTCTGATTTGAAAGAATTGTAGTTACAGTCTTCTGAATTCCATCTCTGAGATCCCGAAGGCCTTGTTTATATTCATGAGGAAGGAGGAGTCTTGTCACAATACTGAACACTGGCCTGCAGTCATCTAAACTGATTGAAATTCAGCACACCCTTCTGGAGTGGTTTTGGCTTGTGCCAGCTAACGCTTTCCCAGATAATACTTGGGCACCATTCAGAGGATAGAACATGCCAAGGGGGGTTGGTGACCACTGTTGTGATTTTTGAGAAGGAAAAAGATTTCAGATGTGTAAATATGAAGCAAACTATGCTACCTGGCCTCAAGGCCAGAGTCTCCAGATATATTCAATAACTTAATGACAGATTTTGACACTTTTTTTTCTTTATTCTGCAGTTGCCTACCCTCCAAAATCATCTTCTGATGTAAGAGTCAAACATACCTTCTCCAGAAACTAAATCCTCAGGTAAAATTGTGCTCAGAAACATTTCTGGATCAGTTTTCTACTTAAATTGTTATGTATTTACATTTTGGAAGCAACAGATATTTTTTTCAGAAGAAAGTTGAATTTTAGAAGTCATTTTTGCTGCAGTTAGTTGTTGTCAAAACTTCAGTTGAAGACAGAAAATAAGTTTAAATAAATCATTCAAGAAAATATATTACTTCCATTCAATAAATATTTTTAAGTTGATAGGTGCAAATTCATATGCAGCAGCATGTGTCACACATCCTCAAGTGTACTTGCATATCCCTGCTTTTCTCAGCTAAACTGTGCAAGTTTATCTTGAGTATTTGAGTGATGGAGAGGCTTCATAAATTCTGTTGCAGTTGAGCTGCAATCTCCAGGATTACTCAGGAGCTGCAATCTGCAGGATTACTCAAATATGATGAGGGCATATTTGGGGTTACAGAATGTAATTACTGGTGATTTTGCACAATTTAGGCTCTTACTTCTCTTTTAGACCCCAGTGTGAATCTGTGAAGCTAGCTGTTAGGAAAAAAAAAAAATGCTTGGTTTTCTTTTAATCCAGCAATGAAACAAGGTGACATTTTCACAGAATATGTTTTAGAGCAGAACCACAGTTGAAACCAAGCATTATTTAGAAACTACAGAGCTGCTTTGCTCTCTTCCTAAAATCAATAATCAATCTTTCATTTTTTTCACGATTGGAGCAAGTGAATGTTGCTTAAAAGGGTAATATAGGAAATTTAAATGTAGGATTACAATTAATACAGGACTACAGTTGAACAGTACAGAGCTGGTTCATTTCTTTTTAAACTCTGCTTTCGGTTCCATTTGTTTGTAACAGTATTCCTTTCACTGGATTATCTCAACTCTGCCTTTGACACAGCCGTTTTACAGTGACTTCTTTTTCCACTCCCACCATCACCTACCCCAGATATCATTTGGAAATGTTCTGACAAGGAGAGAAAACAGTAAGTAACAAGAGATTTCTAATTTTGTATAATAAATGACTTGAAAATAGATATTAAAATTTTAGTAGGGAAAAGTGTGGGCCTTTTTCAAGTTATAGGCAGAATAAACTGATCTCTACATCATATATAAATTTCTAGCTTGCTCCAAACTGTCATTTCACATCCCACCACTAACTAATTCCCTAGGATCTATCTTACAAATTCTGAACTTGATCCTTCCCCCATCAAGGTCCATGGAAAGAGGCTTATGTATTTTAATGGGCCAGGTCCTTTGTCCACAGTCTTCTATTATCATATTAAACCTGAGAAGTCTTTGACTCTATATTGAAAAAAACAAAGTATGGTATATTACCTGGCTTAAGTATTTTCTCTGTGAAGGCAGATCTTAATCTTCTGGTTATTCACAGCCATTTTTGAAACATACTCACAACCCTAAATTCATAGAGCTTAGTCTGCCTTAGGGCATTGCAAATCTGTGGAAGTCTGTATGTTGTCCATGAAATGAGTGCTCTCTTTTGGACCTCCCAGTCTACTCGTGGAAAATTATATAGTTTTCTGCACCAAAATAAGACTCACAGACAGACATAGATTGGAGAACAGGATAGAGCATCTTTTTCACCTTCTAAGAGATTTTGTGAGTTTTTTGCATATTTACAAAACTGAAAAATGGTCTTACTCATTTACATACATACAGGTATAAAAAACTTTATAAAAAAACTTTATAAAAAACTTTACACTCCAGAAACATATGTATGTATGAAATATATGTATACATACACATTCAGAAATATATGTATATATACGTGTACACACGCACACTGTAGAGGTGTGAACAGTACAGCGATCAGGCTATCGGAGCTAAATTAATTTAAAACAGCCACAAATTAACTGTCTTCTTTTGTTTGTTTCTTTTATTTCTAAAAATCCCCTGAATATTACGTTGCTACAAAATCTTGTATTATCTCATATGAAAACCAGCCCATGTTGATAAAACATAGTCACAAGCAGAGAGTACTGAAAAACTAAGGTCCAGGAACACATTTGTCTTACAGTTTCATTAATTAGAGACTCTCTGAAAAGAATTTTGGTTTACTGTGATTTACCAGCTCAAGTGAAATATTGTCACTCATTTCCCATCCTTTTACTTGGTAATTAAGTGCCAGGGGGTATTTAATTGTTGATGGATCTGTGACCCAAGTCACTATACTAAGCTGAACTTGAACATTATAACTGGGGCTAGAGAAACCTTTAGGACTGGATTGGGGTGGATTGCATATATGGGGATTGCATTTATGTTTTTTAAGCATGAAAAGGTTGGATTATCTATATCTTTCCTGTGTGTGTCACACATTTCTAACCGTACTCACAAGCAGTTAGTACAACTCACTTACAAAGATACCATTTCCTTTCACTAGCTTGAAAGTCAGTATTTTAGCCAAGTTTTATTGCTGTTGTGATAGTCAAAGGCACAAAGGAGGCAGGTGTCAGTTTTAAAACAGAAGCTGTGCAAAACTGAATTCATCTGTTGTGATCGTTTTCATGCCAGTGCTTTTATTACATGTTCCCAAGTAACTTCAGTAGCGTAGGCACTTGTGTTTGTGTTTGCTCAGAGTGAAGGAAAGGACTGAGGGGCAGAGTGGGTGGCTACTCCTTCACTCACCCCTTTAGAAGGGAGATCCAGACCATCTATCAGTCCCCCTGTTAGGGCTTGCAAACTCGCCTCCAAGGATTGGAGAAAAATGTAAACATCCACCTAGAGCAACTGTCCAGAAGCAGCACAGCTACGTGTTGCAAGGTCTGGGCCAAGCCCACTGAGGATTCCCCCTCATAAGAGGAGCCCTGGCCAAACCCTTTTGCCCCACTCCCTGTCCCTCACGGCCGCTCACTCCAGGTGCTGACACAGCTGATGGAGTCGGCTCCCTCTGTGAGTGCCACATGGCACCACATGGCTGATCCCCTTAACTGCCTTAATTTACTTTTAACCTGCTCACTCGTAATGCTCCTGGTCCCTGCATGGTCATGGCCTTCCCACTCCCGCTCTTACCATGGTGTCTCCAGCGGTCTTCCCTTGCTTTTCCGATCGGCGGCGGCAGGCTCGGCTGCTGCTCGCGTTGCTGGCGTGTGAGTCTGGCCGGGAGGGCGGGAGGCGGCGAGGGCAGCGCACCAGGCACCTGCTGCGGCGCCTCAGTGTCACAATGCGCCCGGGAATAGGTCACAGGCTGCCCAGCTCTGCCTGTTGCATCACGGCCCCCTGCCCTCCCCAGCACCCCGTGTGCGTGAGCCCGTCCGTACGGGCACCACTCGGGCACTGCATTTTGCATTTAGTCCGCCCTGCTTCTGCGTGCTCTTTAAATGGGAACGTGGCCGCGTGGCCCCCCTTACGCTGTGCTTTCTAGCACCCGAGCCACATACACGTACCGTAGAAGCTGCATACGGTCCCAGCTCCACATGCACATGTAGACAGGAATCATGCCTAAATTCCATTATAGAAGACCAAGAGAGCTTGAGAGTGCAAGTGAATGAGAAAGGGCAAAATAGAAGGAAAAGTCAAAAATAAAGATTTGAAAGTAAATATAGTTACTATTTTGAAGTGTGCTATGTCAGAGTGGTCTTAAATGCTGACTTTTTGTTTACAGTCACCGGGGCTATCAGCATTACGGGGCAGCGTGTACTAACTTGAGCCTAGCTTATCTATCCAAACACTGAAAGTCCTTTGCTTCCCATTGCAATGCTTGTGGCAAGAAACAGCTGGAGGCATCCCACATAACTTTCTTCACCAAAGCAGGGCAGTTCCTCCACCACTTCGTTGTTTGCTCCTTCTGGACTAGCTTGCTATTGGAGAGAAGTCACCCTCAGCGGGGAAATTCCCCCTCCAGCTCTTAGGTTACAAAGATGAAGGCAAACTTAACTGCTTGATTCCCTGCATTCTGCATCCCTTCTTTAGAAAAGTACAGTAAATTATGATGATGATGATCAAACATGCAACTTCCAAATTTTAGGTTAATTTATCATTTTTGACAAGATAAAATTAACAAATTGTTCTGTCCCTGTTGGCAACCAGTATCCGAGTCCCCTCTTTTAACACCTACATTTTAATAATGTGAAATAGTTTGTATTGGCTTTCAAGAGCTCACATTTAATTGGGTATATTCTTCGTTTAGTGATCTTTACAAGGGTGAAAGCCAAACACAGACCTAGAAGTCCTTAGGAAGGTCTAGGTGTACCTGGGTGGTGTATTTCCTTATGTTATTCCACCCACCTGCATCGTCAGGTGTTTAGGCAGCCCTCTGGCACCATGGGACTGTGTTCTCAAGTCCTGGTGAGTTTTGTTCATGAGGCCTCTAGGCTTCCTGCACAGAGAGGTCGGGCAGATGTGCCCTGGGACCTGACTTCTTGGAAATGAAGTCACTTGCTCAGTGCTGACATTCAGCCTGCGGGGGGAAATGGTGAGCTTGCAGGGGCAGGCGTTCCGTCTCTCTGTCATACAGGCAACAGGCACAAGAAACGCTGGGAAGGGGAAGGTTTGGCAGTCCAAAGCTCTGGTGTAGGTCTGTTCAGTTCGTTTTTTACCTTGGGAAAATGGTAGCTGATGACAAGAGCTAAATAGGACTCATGATTAAAAAATCATGGAATCCTGAAGTGTGCAAATAAGTGAATCCAGTGTGAGTGCTAGAGCAGCTTATCCTGGTGCACCGGGGCACTTGGGAACAGCCAGTGTTACCCTGCCTGACACACAGTCCGGATACGTGTGGATACAACTGGAGTGGTCCATACGTCCTTAAAGGGCCTCTTATGTCCACATATACTGGGTGCTCCAGCACAGGAGCCCTTCAGAACAACACAACAGAGTAGAAAAAAAATAGAAATACAAAAACTACAGACATTTTCTATTTAAAGTGACCAATCTCTGAAAAGAGCGTTTTTTAATAATACAGAGAAAATACGGTTCAATAGATTTTCAGCTAAGAGAACCACTAAGTCCTGTGATCTGTCAGTTTTGTTCTGAAAAGACATAAAAACATGAAGGGCAAAAACTTCTTTATCTCATGAAGGACACCTCCTCTATCAAATGCACATCATTCCCTACGCATCAGCTATCTAAACGACAGAACAATAGTGGCAAAACTTAGAATATTGTGCAGATCTTAGAAAATTTATTCCTAGGAAGTTGCTCAGTGATTATCTAAGTCCCTTTAACTTTTTATTTGATGCTTATGTAGACAGCATATGATTCACAAAAGTCTTTTCATTTTCTACATATTATGTTACCTTTGTAAATTAAAGGAATGATGTAAATGTTTCAGTGTGGCCACTATAAAACTCCATTCTGTCACTCTGTTGCCACCTACTGGGAGTCTTGAGAATATCTCATTTCCAGTATTTCTAAAACTCTAAATTCTAGTATTTTAGTATTGTCACAGAACTCTGCTCTGTTAATAAAAGACTGGCTTTCAATCATTTTGCCTGTAACAGAGAACTGCACTGCCTTATCTTTTAATGATTTCAGTTTTTAATGATTTCAGTTTTTAATTATTTTTAATGACTTAAATTTTCAGAAGTTACTTCCTTTCAGGTTAGAATTTTTATACACAGAATGTGTGGATATATGTAAAAATATGTAGAAGTGGATCTGGACTTGCAGAATTAGTTACCCTAATAAGGCATGCTGAGAACTATAATTTGTAATGCTAAGACCAGCCATTCATGTTGTGGATGGGCAAAAAGTAGGGCATCTTGCATCTATCAGTCAAGTTTCTGGATGTATCTGCTTTTTTATAACCTTTATCAGATCTCATACAAACTGAGCTATCAGCAAACAGTTCCCTACAATTAAGGAGAAAATATAGGGCATTTCTACTGGAATTTGTATTTGATGAGTAAATGCTTCAGTGAAAACAGTTTTTCCTAACTGTCTTCAGTTCTCTCTGATCATCATCTGTGCTCCCCCAGGATGTCTTCTTATCTGTATTAAGAGAAACCTTTCAGCACCCAACAAAAGCAAGTCAGACAGACTGGTAAGGTCAGAAGAATGGATTTAATGTCTTGTTCAAGCATTGGGGCTGCTCAATAGCTACCCACAAACAGAACCTACTGCATGTTTTGCTTTGCTTTATATTACCATTTTCATGCTTTCCACCTCCCTCCCAAAAAAGCACATACCGCACCTTCTTCTCCCACTGCTCCCCCGCCCTTCTTTTTTCATTTTTGATTTTACACTCTTTTTTTGGAGGGGAGAATTTTTAACCTTAGTTAGTGACTGTCGTAAGGCAGCACCCCCTTCAGTTTCTGTTGATGCCTTTCGCTCTAGGAGTCTCCAAAAATCCCTTTTCACCATGTGTAATTTCTGGTAGGAGTCTCCAAAAATCCCTTTTCACCATGTGTAATTTCTGGTAGCTTCTCCTGCCATTTTCCTACTAATTTAGACGCAGCCTGGTGTTGGCAAGCCCCTTTTCCCCTACCATTGGCTGCAGAGTGCAGCACTTTCCCATGTTATCCTGTCAGTTTAACTTCAGGCTGGGATTGGTCATCCGCATGAAAAGCTTAGCAATACACAGTTCTAAAATCATGAAACAATGGGAATATTAAAAAAAATAATAATTATGAAGGCTGCACTGTGAAGTCACAGCTGGTGTTTTTAGACATCCCCCCTACTATGATGACAATGGCAAACATTCTTTGTCATGGTTCCAGTTTACTGTGTTTTCAGGAAGTTTGATGAAACTTGCAATATTTCTGTCCTGCATTCCACAAGCTGGTTGTTTTAAGGTCTTTAGTTCTGCCAGCAAAGTTGTCTATTTAGCAGTGACAGCAGGGCTGTCCACATAGTTGCACTTCCACACCAGTTCTTTTTTGATTGCTACACAACTACTGCCCAAGCATAGGATGTTTAAGAATACCTCAATTGTGCCCCTGCTCATGGCATCCGGCAAAATCTGTAGAAGCAATGGGACTGAAACTAGCTACAAGCTCTTGGTTCCACCAGAGCCAAGAACTTTCTTTCCTCCTTTGTCCAAGGCTCTATTAAGAGGTGAATGAATACTAAGGGCGTCGTTAAGCCCATTCCAGCTACAGTTGCAGGATACACATATCCTTGGCATTTATACCCTCCTGACAGAGGTCACTACTCTCAATGTCTGCAGACTGCAGCTCTCTTACCTGCCACATTGCATCTCACAGAGAAGACCCAGAAAAGAAAGAGACTTTGGAAGAGGGTGATATGTACAGATTAGACAGACAGGAGATTTCTGAGAACAGTCTAATGAGGAGGAAAAAAAAATAATAGTTGGAGGTGTGAGAAAGTACAATAAATAGTGAGACCATGGAATAAGAAATAAGGATAGACAGATTTGGCAAGATCAAGCAGAATGGAATGAGGCAATTGAAAGAATTAAATACTTTTTTTCTTAAAAAATCTTCAACAGGATACCTTTCAGAAGCATTTGAAGTAGCAGATATACTTCAAACTGAGAACTCTCATTGGTTCTTAAAGCTTTTCTAATGTTTTGTTTTGAATTATTATGAAAAAGACTGAACACTAAACACTATTTAGTGTTTGTAGCACAAGTGTTTGTGACATTCTGAAGCAGCAGAGTTTCTCAAATCACAGGACTGGTATGAGACATGATTGATAGGAGATACATGTCTTTATCTTTGTATTGAATAAGTGATAATATATAAGACAGAGGGACTCTCATCTACAGAAGTAACTTGTTTGCAGGATACATGGGCAAAAAAATAAAAAAGAAGCCTGTTACCTCTGAGAAACAGTGGCTAATGATTAGCTGGTTATATATCCTGTGTTGGATTGTCTTGCAGTCTCCTGGTGGAGATGGTGTTTTTGAAACGCATAATGGTTGCACCCTTCTAAAATCCGCTACAGACTTGGTATGTGTGAAAAATGGGAAAAGGAAGCCACACGAAATAAAGAGACACAAGAGGCAATCTTATGCACAGAAGAGGGCAAAGTGAATTTTAAGATTCCCCCCCATCATTTTCATCTTCAAATGAGTCAGTTGCCACTTCCTCATAGTCCTTCTCCAGGGCAGACAAGTCTTCCCGGGCCTCTGCAAATTCTCCTTCCTCCATGCCTTCCCCCACATACCAGTGCACAAAGGCCCTCTTGGCGTACATCAGGTCAAACTTGTGGTCAAGCCTTGCCCAGGCTTCTGCGATGGCTGTGGTGTTGCTCAGCATGCAGACTGCTCGCTGAACCTGGGCCAGGTCTCCTCCTGGGGTAACTGTGGGAGGCTGGTAGTTAATCCCAACCTGCAAGTAACAGTAGAAAGATGGTGGAATAACAAGAATTACAAGAAAAAGAATTAAAAGACACAATAAAGAGGGCCAGAAAACTGTAAAACCATTGGTGGTTGAGAAGAAAAAGAGGTGAAGAAAAACTCAAATCACATCAGCAAAATCTCTCGTAAGGCTAATGACACTCAAGGTATTCTTTACAGCACAAGCCAATTCCTATCCATTACTGAGAAAAATGAGTACAACTGGAACCAGACTCTAAATGAAGAGGAGCTTAAAAGATACGGTCTTACATTTGGCAAAATTGGGCACAGTGAAAATAAAATAGTCCTTACTGTGTAGAGACATAATCATTTCATTTGCCAAGAATGTTCTTACTTCATTTTTTGGGTTTTTTTTTAAT
>VZSG01000369.1:442648-460446 GCA_013398315.1 Nothoprocta pentlandii | reverse complement strand
GTGAGGTCCACGTTGAGGGCCCCGTCGAAGCGCAGCGAGGCCGTGATGGAGGAGACAATCTGGCTGATGAGGCGGTTGAGGTTGGTGTACGTTGGGCGCTCGATGTCCAGGTTTTGGCGGCAGATATCGTAGATAGCCTCGTTATCGACCATGAAGGCACAATCTGAGTGCTCCAGGGTGGTGTGAGTGGTCAGGATAGAATTGTAGGGCTCCACAACAGCAGTGGAGACCTGGGGAGCAGGGTAGATGGCAAACTCGAGCTTGGACTTCTTTCCGTAGTCCAGAGAGAGGCGCTCCATCAGTAAGGAGGTAAAGCCAGAGCCAGTGCCCCCGCCAAAGCTGTGGAAAATCAGGAATCCCTGTAGCCCTGAGCAGGCATCAGCCTGAAAAGCGAGAAGAAAAGTGAAAGTGAATATATCTGTGAATTTCACCTTGAGGTAGAAACAGCAACATCCACACTCAGTACCCAGCGCAGATCAGCAGAACATCTAAATAGGAGAACTAAATTATTCCCTAGAAGATGACTGGATTTCTCTTGCAATAATAATGCCACAGTAATATCGGAAGTCTTCCAGTCTTAAAACTGCCAGGATCTGTGTTTTCCCTATACCAAAGCAATAACAATAGTAAAAGCAAAGCAAGTTTTGCTACCAAAGACATGCATACATGTTTTTTTTTTTTATTTCCTCTAGCACCTACCAAAGTTCTGCTTCCAACACAACCGTACATACCAGTTTGCGTATACGATCTAATGCCATGTCAATTTTGTCTTTTCCAATGGAGTAGTGGCCACGGGCGTAGTTATTTGCTGCATCTTCCTTTCCAGTGATCAGCTGTTCTGGATGGAAAAGCTGCCGGTAGGTGCCAGTCCTCACCTCATCTGAACAAAAGAAAAGAAGAGTAAGCTTGGAAGAGAGAGTTCACTAAGACTGACAGTGTTAGCAAGTCCAGTTGCTAAAGCTCAGCTTTCTGCTTTGGCAGACAAATGGAATGGAAGATCTGAAGGCTGAGAACCTAAGTACAGAGCTGAGGAATATCTGAGATATTTTCCATTTTCCATTCAGGGAAAACTAAAAAAAAAAAAAAAAAAAAAAAAAAAAAAAAAAGGAACAGATAGCAGTCTGAGATGATTCTCTTAAGTTGCTCTGCTTACAAAGAGGTCATTTTTCAAATGAAATTTGTGCTATGCTATAGGAAAATGCATTATACACCTCACATAATATCCATGAGAACCTTCAGGAGAATTACTGGAAGAGATTTGCAGGAGCAAAATGGAGGTTTCCCCAAAAAACTCTTTGAGATCACCCCTGCTACTGGTTTCTTCATGCTCCTGTCTCTGATCCAAATGGGAAAAAAAAGTATTTTCCATAGTTGTCAAAGAAAAACTTCACCACCACATTACCAGAAGATGAAAATTCTCATGGAGAAAGGTAAATTTTAACCAACAGGGGAGTTAACAATGGTAAATTTTGATCTCCTGGCACCGACAAGAGTTAATTCATTTCCGTTTTCCCAGATTAGTTCTATACTGACCTACTACAGTTTGCTCCAGGTCCACCATAATAGCCCGTGGCACATATTTTCTAGTGCTTGTCTCTCTGAAAAATGTTGCAAAGGAGTCGTCATCGCTGGGTTGGTCCTTGAAGGTGCCATCCGGCTGAATGCCGTGCTCCAGGCAGAAGAGTTCCCAACAGGCATTGCCAATCTGAACTCCAGCTTGACCAACGTGAACAGAGATGCACTCACGCTACACGGGAGAGCGGGGAAAAGGGGAGAAGAACCATGAGTATCCATAGAGGCTATAAGCTGATCTTACCAGAACACCCAAATCAACCACTGGTTGGTTTGTTTGTTTTCATACAACTATGAGGCAAAAACTCGCACAATTTTTCACACGTTTGGAATTAATAGAAAATATTGTACACTTATTTACAAATAGGAAGATGACTTCAGTGTATGTAACTTCATTCAGAAAGAAAATCTGCATAATAACACAAAATGTACAGGAGATCTCAGCTAAGGATTATGAGCTAAGTCTATTGACCTGGGGAAAAAAAAAAAAAAACCACAACTATGCCGCCCTACTGATCTATAGGTAAAACAATGAATGAATTATGTTCTAATCTCTCCATATGCCTTTGAACATATGTGTTGGAGAGGTGGAAAACAGATTTGTACAAATTAAATGAAAATAAGTAGAATTTAAGTACTTTTAGCACCTAATTTAATATCAACCACTGATTATTCCAGTCCATTCCCCAGATATTTGATTCAATTTAACATATGAAGATTTAACTCAAGAGAACTTCTCAAAATAGTCTTCAAATGTGGAATTTATCTCCTGAGAAATCATTCTAATATATACACTTTGGTAGTCAATGCTACATTGCTGTAGTCAGTTTCTAAAATAGTAAAATTACTATGTCGTACGTAGCATCAGAAATCTGAAACACAAAATACAGTATCACATTCCAAGAGAAAAATAAATGTTTCTCCTTCTGTAGGTTTTATGCAGGCTCTCACGTAGCTCTGCTACATTTTCAACTTTGTATTCTGTTTATACTTGTCATAAAGTTAAGCAAGATTAGAACAAGGAATCCTCTTCCTTTCAGTAGCCATTGATCTGCAAAAATCTGAAAGCCGCTTAAAGACTCTGGGAAATTTAATACACTAAAGCATCACAGTTTGTTAATAAAATTGCTATGAGCAATCTTGTCCATCTATGCCAAAGACCATCAACATAAACAGTAGGAATTACAGAATAAAGTTTTCTGAATTGTGTTAATACAAGAGATGAGTTTAGAGAACCTCGGTGACCTAGGAAGACCACAGATCACAAGCATTGATCTCTGGCCTGTTTGCTTAGTCAGACTGAAGCAATAAAGTTACTTCAACCATCCCACCTTCACTCACACCTTGACCAGAGCAGATGGAATCAAAAGGCCAAACACACTGGTCATCATTTTGTAACATCTGTTTCTTTTTCCTCACCATGGTGTCTCCTGTGGTGCTCGCTTCCCGCCTCGATTTCAAGCAGCAGCTTTAGTTACTGATGTTTCTTCTGCTGTTTTGCTCCAAGCAGCCTGGTGGAAGGAGGCAGGGGCATTCATCCCTCGCTGGCCGGGGCCCTGCAGCATCACAGAGCAGGCAGGAGAGGTCACAATCTCCCCCAGGCAACCCTCCCATCCCACTGCTGGCCCGTTACATCACCAGTCTGCCTTGGAGCACACACAAGCCCCAACCCCGCATCTGCTCTTGAGCAAGTCTTCTCAGTTAATTCGTCAGACTAAACCCAGTTAAAAACAACTTAGAGCCAGTATTTGTAACCAGAGCTTTTAACATATATGGGGCATCTTCAGAAATAATTATTCGTTTCCTACAACTCTCTTACTCGTCAACATGCTACTGATAGTTCATTTAAGTATAGAAGGTTATTAACCACTGTTTCAGAAGGTGACATCATTTTAAAAGTGTGTCTTTTGACAACGATGATCAGGGATAAACGCTGAGCAGAATTGTTTAACTTGTCTAGGTTGCCCCATTTGAAATGAGTCAGGCTGGATGATAAGGAATTCCACTTGGGAGACTATCTGTGTACAAAGTACATGGATTAGCTTCTTGCCTCCTGCTGCTCAGGCAATAAACCTCATCACTGTGTGAGTCAAGCCTTATCTTCCTCATATCCGTGCAGCCGGTTACACACAACCATTCCCCAACTCTTCACCTGCCCAGAATATGGGGCAACAGGAGGTTTTCTGTGCCCAGCAAGAAGATGACAAAACAAAATTCAGAATCAGCATTTGCTTTCATCTGGAGTGACTTAGCAGAAAATTCACACATACATGGCACAGGCACAGAGTCTCTCTGTGGCAAATATTAAATGGTAGGATTGCCTTAAAATAAGATATGACTACATCCTTTTCATATGACGAAGTGAGAAGCTAAGGAAAAATGTAACTAAAAATAAATTCTAAACACTTTAGTCTTGATACTAACACTCTTAACCATTCAGAAGTACACCCTGGCACTTAGATTATTTAAATAAAGAAACACTTCTCATGAAAGATGCATGGTTTTTAAGAAATTAAGCAGTCTCTTAAACATATGTAGACCCATACTGTACCACGATGATCACTTTATTAGACAGGCAGTTATTCACAATGAATAAATCCAATTCAAGTATTTTTGTATGATTAGGACAGATAATGTAACACATTTCCAGGAGTGATTTGAAAACTGTATAGTATCAATACTTAAGTGTGAAAATGTTAATGTACTTAATCACAGCACAAATAAGCACATCTACAAAAAGGTCAATCAGTAGTCATTTTATTGTAAAAATAAAATATTACATTTTTAGTATTAATCACAAAAAGATAGCTTTTTTTTCTGCCTTCTTTTCCTGTCTTGATGAATGAAATATAACACAAATGCAAAATCAGTAGTAATGAAAGACAGTGGAGACTGCCCAGCTACAACATTTAGATTGGTTTTAATCTATGTCCCAGGAAATTAACAACTAAGGCAGTTAACAGGATTCTAAACTTAACATATGGTCTGTACATACCACTGATCCCAACCCTACAAATGCACCTGTGCTGTCTGACTAAAAATATGAATAGAAAACTAAAGCATTTGTTGCTACCTGAACAGACTAGAATTAGTTTTGCCCTTCCTTTAGCGCCAACTTCGATATTTCATTAATTGCTTTACAAAGTATTTAGAGTTAGGCCTTGTAAAACAGGGGACCAGTAGATACAATCCAGTCATTCTCAGAAGAGCTCCAATCTGGACAGAGCTTCTGTGTGTTTGATGCTACCCATTTTCCATTAAGTGTAGGATCCAAGGAGCTGGAACACCACTCACAGCTGTGTTATAAATCTCACAGAGCAATAATCAATACATTCCCTATATGCAGAGGGCACATACGAAATCACTTTTTAATACAGCAAGGAGGAAGCATTATGTGCCAATTATCTTGCTGCAAAGCCAGAAGAGACAAAAATAAGACTGAGTTTTCACTATGAGGCAAATAAGCAAGGTCATTACTGCATTCTGCTTTCATACATGACCTGCCCCAAGTTTATCTCCAGTACCATAGTACTGGAGCATTTCTATTGGGACCATTCAAAAAGAACTAGACATGGATTTATTTTTAGTGGAGCAGTTGCACTTGTTTTCAAAGTGGCCTGACAGCAAATCAATACAGCACACAGCTTGAAGACCCCACACCTGCTCTCTTTTTAGAGAAGTAGCCACTACCTCTGTATGTAGCTACTGCTAGAGATAAAGGAACAATCTGAAGAGGACTTCTGTTGTAAGAAATTGTGCTGGGATCTATACGGGCTACTTCTCACAGGTTTGGTGTGTTAGATGGAGTCTACCTAAAGGCTGGTATTATTTCCCCATTTTGTAGTCTCAGCTGTTACCAAACTGACTCCTCTTGGCACAGTCGGCTACGTTTGCCACAAAGACTCCTTTCTTCCAACTTGTTTTCTCCACTCTACACACAACTTGCTTCAGTAAAAACCATGTTTAAAAAGAGCTCTTCCCTAGGAAACCAAATCAGTGGCTTCAAAGGGGATCGGTCTTGTGACAAGTCAAAGCATTCTGCAAAGACAGTTTTCTTGACACAGTTTTGGGGAAGTTTGGAAAAAAATATCTTTCTACCTATTAATAAACTTATCCTGTGAATGTCAGTAGCATAGACAAATGGCTTTCATCTAAATCAAGATTTTAGGTATGGCAGAGGCAGTATTGTAGGCATCTGGAGCCTTTCTGACATCTAAATAAACATAGCAAAACACAGGAAAACACTTAAGAATAAAACAATGCAACAACTTCTTGTTTAGTAAAGATTTTAGGCAGAGTCTAGACAATAATATAGAATATAGTTTAAAAAAATATATCTATTTCCTTACCACAACATGCTTGCAAGAATTTTTATGTATCAGGCAAGCACGAAGTGCTACAATTTGCATTTAGGAACAGTAGGTGCAGGACAACAGTCTCACTGTCCAATCACCTTCATTTTCTGTCGTAGATATGACTAAAATCAAGAAAGTCTATATGAGGAGGCATCAGTCAAGAGAAACCATGACTTTCAATCGGCAGCGAACTCCATTTTCTGTTTTATTTCTACACGTGCCCTTTGTCTCATGCTGCAGGAAATGGACTTTTCTGCTACGTTCAGGCAAAACGGCGTGGTTGCCCAACTACCTGATACTCTGTTATCTTCTACAGTCCTGCCTCCAAGAACACTACTTCCCTTTTCCAGAGAACTGCCCTGCATCTGCAAGGATGGAGCCTTCTTCCAAAACATCTCCGTGAGCCTAGATCACAACTTGGTACACAGCTCTCACTGAAAAGGTCAATCCAAAGCGAACTATTTTAAGAAAAAGTCTTAGTTGTAGGTTAGGGGCGTAGCTTTAACCAGCTGTTTGACAGAATGATGCTGCAGAGTTAAAGGCAAAGCACGTGTGGGTGGGGAATACTTGGCATGGTTTAAAAACCATACTGCACAGTTCCTAGTCTGAAGGAAGATATCATCACATTGGAGTTCACAGTTGGCCATCTCAAGTGGGACACTGATCTCAACAGCCTGTGAAGAGCCTAACGAAGTCCTCAAGACAAGCTGACTTCTTTTGCAGCAGCATAAAGAAAAAAAAAAAAAAGGAAAAAAAAATTCTGCAGGGGTAGCCACTTAGTCTTGAACTGGAGGCCTGCGGACTGGAGGAAATACAGCTGCCCAAGCCTGTCGGAAAAGCTGGACCAGTCTGTAAAGAAACGGCAGTGATGTGGGAGAAGCTGCAGAACAAAACAAACATTTTAAGAGAGAAAGCTAAGGTACACAACATATATAAAGAAAGAACTGATCCCAGCTAGAGCTAAGGTAAGCCTAGATGTTTTATTTCCTCCAGTTAAGTACTGTGCCCTTCATCCCCGCCGCTGCTCCCATCCCTAGCAAGCTTTCTGCAGTATTTTCACAAAGATTATTTGTGCCATTACCAGTGAGGGGCCAGCATAAGCAGAACAAACTCATTAATTATGTTGGTGCCCTGGACAACTCTCTGCTTTCCTGACAATACAGCCCGAGAAGGCAATGACTCTTGCAGAAGATATTCACCTTGTAGCAGCTCAAGCTGACTGAGGTAGAAACTGGTTCTAGGACAGCTCAGCTGGTCTCTAACATCCTGCACCTTGTTTGCTGGAAAAAGCTGAAGATGGGACAACTTTACAGACAACTGTTTTTGCTGAGCTATGGCTTTCTGCATGGAGCCCTGATTGAAAAACTAGAAACAAGCCTAAAAAACAAATTACTAGACACCCAGTTCTTTTATGTATCCCAAACACATTCACAAAGACCGTATCTATCAAAAACAACTGTTAATTCCTTCTCACTAGCCATAATGGATTTAAAAAAGAAATAAGAAACCTGAATTCTGTACCTGGGTCTAATCTCACCACCAGATAGAGCATGAACACAGCCAAGAGCATCTTTTTGTAAGGAATTAAATAGAAGTGGCTTGATATGGACCTCAGTGCTCTACGGAGCAATGTCAACATGGCCAAGAGCTTTTGGGGCAGAGCACCTAGAACACAAGAACAAAAAGGCTGTTAGAGCAAACAGAGGGGGGGAAAAATATGACTCAGAATAATCAGCAGAGGTGCCATCCATCTCACCTAACTGCAGACACCTCTTAGTTTGATTGCATTAATCTCTTTTATAAGGAAGAAAGAGAAATAATACAATTTTAGGGTTCAACTCATTACATATCTTTAGGTATCTACTTTAAGATGATATAAATTTATACCATAGCAGTGCAAGTATCTCTGCTAGGAGATAACTTCAACTGATGTGGTTCTTGAGGACAAGCAGTACTTTCAATGCTATACATGGCTTGTTCTACATGGGCTTAACTGTTAATGGAAAAGAAGCAGAAAGCACACAGATCCAGCTACACATACTCTTAAAGGATGCACTTGTTAGTTTTAGTTGCCTGTTTCTACTTTTATGCATTTATTCTTAAATGTTTTAGAAGGTTGAAAACAATTCTCATCATCTGACACTGCTAGAGACTAAATGCCCTTTGTAATTCTTAGCACGTGGATCCACAAGTCTTGCAATGCCTTCAGTGACATATTCAATCCTTCTGCAGCTACCTCATGGCTGGTATATCCTGGCATTATTAGTAGTACCCAGTTCCTACTTGCTTGCCAATTAGGTAGTACTCCAGCTCTGTTAGAGACAGATGCAATAGGACTTAGAGTACCCAGGTATTTGATTTGATAAAGCTAACTTAGGTAAGGAAGTGTTCCATAACGTGGTCAAATTGTGGTCTCACTGCACAGACTTAAGGAAAAGGGATGATACAGAAGAGATATGTCTGGTAAGAGGATACACTATTTCCTTCCAACGGAAGGAATTCCACTGTTCTGAATCTGGTGTTGCACAGCAACAAGACACAGAATCACAGAATCATCATGGTTGGAAAAGACCTTCAAAACGTCATCAAGCCCAACCATGAACCCATCATCACTATGCCCGCTAAACCATATCTATAAGTGTCTCATCCACACGTTTCCTGAACACCGTCAGAGAAAGTGACTCCAACACTTCTTGGGCAGCCTGTTCCAGTGCTTCACCTCTCTTTCTGTGCGGAAATTCTTTCTCATGTCTAACCTGAACCTCCCCTGGAGCAATTTGCAGCCATCTCCCCTTGTCCTTTTGGTAGCAATTTTGGAAAAGAAACCAACTCCTGCCTCACTACAATCTCCTTTCAGGTAATTCTAAAGAGCAATAAGGTCTCCCTGAGCGTCCTCTTCTCCAGACTAAATAACCCCAACTTCCTCAGCTGCTCCTCATAAGGTCTGTGCTCCAGCCCCTTCACCAGCTCCATTGCCCTTCCTCAGGCACACTCCAGCACTGAGGGGCCCAAAACTGAACACAGTATATGAGGTGCAGCCTAAGATGAAAACTGTTTTTGTGCTGTGTCCACACAGGGTGGACTACTTCCAATCCAACAGTCATCAACAAGTAGGCTAAAACACAGCTGTTACTTTTGGAGTTTGTTTCCCTTCTTGATGTACCAGTGACAGTTTGCTGTCTGCACACACCGGAGAGTCCCAAGTGCTTGAAGCTTTTTCACTGAAGGTCTTGGGCACAGGTTGGGGATGGTGCATCACAGATCATAAGGAAGGGAACAGGCAGTTCATACATAACATAACACAGATTTATATTACAATCTCAACTGAACCATTTTGATAATATTTAAGATATACAGTCAAAGATATAAGTCAAAAACATGGAAGGGGAGGAGAAAAAGAAAAGCAAATCACAAACAATGGAAGAAAAGTCTACCCAGAACTGCTTCTCTTGTGGTGCCCTGCTGCTCCTCAGCCACAGAGTGCATCTCTTCCTGTTGAGTCCACTGACATTGGCTTTCACAGACGGTCCTGAGAAGCGCTAGCTGTTGTGCACTGTCCAAAGCTTCGCAGCCCCGTACAAGCTCTTCTGCCTCCTCAAACTGGCCCAGGGGAAGCAGAACACGCAGCAGGTAGAGCTCCAGCAATGAACTGTACTCAGGGAGGCTCTTATTGGTTATGTCTCTCAGCCAGCTACTGCCAACCTCCAGCATGACCTGCGGCTCTCTCACTTTGCTATATAACAGGATACTGCAACACAAGAGAAGTAAGTATCAAAAACACTTCATCTTATAAAACTGACATGACTGACAGTTATTACTCACAAACATCTAGGCGTGTGTCAAGGTCTACACCCTAGGCAAAGGAAAAGAGATTTCCAAGACAGGCAGTGGTTGCAGCCACTTATGTTACCCTCCGAGTCCCTCCGTTTGCTCCTTATCACTCTGAGGCAATCTGCTGGCCTGCAGGCATGCATGGGCATGCACAGGTCCACGTGCTTCAGAGGGCAGCCTCTTGGCAGGCTCACGGTGGCTGCCAGGTGAACATGCATTTGGAGAACAAAACACTCTACAACCAAAACCAATTCATCTTCTTGACCATTTTTGGTTTTTTTTTTCCAAGAACATACTTGTCCCCAGTTCCACTTGCATCCTGGTTTACAGCATGCAAAGTGACGCTCCCATCTATTCTAGTACGGCCTGTTATTAAACCCAACCACGGCAAGCTCCGGGCAGAGCAGCCGCAGCGAGAGACTCACCAGAGCTCCAGCACCTTGCCAGGCAGGTGCTCCGGGGCCTCATAGTACTGCAGGAGCCAGGGCAGAACCTCCCGCCAGCGGTTCATCTCCGCCAGCGCCTGGATCCCCACAACGCAGAGGGAGCACTTCACTTCAGCGGAGCTGGGAATGAAGATGGGCATTTTCTAAACGCTTGCTCCCCACTGCCAGGCTTCCCCTCGCCCCTTTCCTTGCGAGGTCCTGGGAAACACGTCCTTAAGCCCTCCCTCCGAGAAAAAAAGCCATCAAAACAAACAAGTGTGGGAAAACAAACACAGACACGAGGCAGGCAGCTGCTAAAGCCGCCTGAAACCCCAGGAGCTCCTAACCAGCCCCGGCCCCAGGTCGCCCTGTACCTCCCGGCCTCGGCCCCTGCCTCGGCCTCGGCCTCGGCCCCGGCGGGGCCCAGGCTGCCGCAGCCCGCCTCGCACCGCTCCAGGGCGGCGGCGAAGTCGCGGTGCAGCACCAGCAGGTCCGTCGCCTCCTCCAGCAGCGAGGCCGCCCGCGCCGGGGCCGACATCGCCGCCACCAGCGGCCCCGCGAGGGGCTCCGCCGCCCCGCTCGCCTCCGCCGCCGCCAGCTCGCTCCTCATGGCAGCGGCGGCAAAGCTGCCGTCACCCGCTGAGCCCTACAGCGAGGGCCACCCCTCGCTACAGCAACGCTGCCCAGGAGCCGCGGCCGCCGCGGCCCGACCGCTGCGAAAGCGCCGCCCCAACCGCCATCTTCCCGCCCCCCGCGGCCGCCATCTTCCCGCCCCCCACGGCCGCCATTTCCCGCCCCGCGGCGCCACGGGAGCTGTAGTCCTCGGTGCGTGAGGCGGCAGCGCTCCTCCGTGCGGGCTCCCCCATGAGCCGCCCTCCTTCCCACCCGCGGCAGCCGCGTCCTTCCCGGAGCCGCCGCTTGGCGGCATGTGGAGGGGCCTAACGCAAGCGGCCGCGGCAGAGGCGGCAGGCCGGGGAAGCGCTTCTCTTTGTGCGGGCTATGGGGTTGCCGATGAGACCTCCCCATCTCGGGAGAGCCTGGCAAGAAGCCGCGAAGTTTTAATGAAAAGAATACGATTTGAGGAAAATAAACATTTACTGTTTTCTTCTCGTTTTCCTTTGTCTAGGCTGCAGCCCTGGCACTGCTCCGCAGATAAAGATCTCTGTAGCTGTAATGAGGGGCTAAATAAAATCATAATTTTAAAAAAAGCTCTATATTCAGCTTTTCAGCTTGATTCCTGCCCTTCCTGAAGCTTCCTGACATTTTGGGAAGCCCTTGCAGAAAAAGCCAAGTGGAATTCCTGGGAATGCTTATAAAGCAACTTGGAGAGGGCTTGTGCAATGGGGCCTGCTTGTAGCAAGGTGGCACTTGCAGTGCTTTGATTTTTTTTTTTAATTTTATTTTCTTATTTTTTTTTCCCCATACTAGCAGGAAATCTTAAATGTTTGTTCCAGAGCATCCTGAAAAAACACACACTGGCAGAGGGAGGGTCTTCGGAGAACTGAGCCAAGGGCCCCGCTTCTTCTCCCATCCCTGGCCACAAGGTGCCATGGCAAACCCCAAGCATCTTTGCTTGCTAAAACAGGTGGCTTTAAGATATGAAAGAGATGCATTGACATAAGGTGATAAAGTTGTGGTGCCGTGCTTTCCCTTGCTACAGAGAGCCAGCGGGAGAAAATTTTCTTATTTTCTTATTTTTAGTGAGTAATAAAGGAGAGCACTCCCAGTACACCTCATTGTATGGCTGCTTGTGATGCAGATCTCTTCCAGCAGCTTGTTGTTCCAGGCAAACACTGGCCTTCGTCTCCTGATGGAGACCAGAAATCCTTGTTTCTGTCACCACCTTCCTGAAAGTCATGCGTACGGGATTTTGAGCAAGTTAAACTCTTAAATGAACTGGAGTTTGGACTTAAGAACAAGCTCCCCCACTGCACCCTCAGTCCAGGCATGCAGTAAAGCAAAACGTTTCACATTCTTATTTAACTGATATTTCAAAACAATAGGGTGTCTTGGTTACAAAATAATGATTTCACCCTGTGAAAATTCTCTTCAGAAATGAATCTCTACTTGAGAGTATTTAATATACTGCTTTGTAACACTGACAGCTACTCTAATTATTTAATGGAAAATCAAAGGTGCTGAAGTGAAGCATATGTTAAAATGCCAAATACAGGTTTTAGAAAGAAAACCTATATGCCATTTTAGTGTAGGGAGCATGGAAGAAAGTATGGGGAATACGATTAAATCTCATAACTCTCTTAAAAACTATTGTTCATAGATGGCAGAATCAAACCCTGCTCTTCCTTGTAACAGCTTTAATAACAGCTTTTATAAGCCAGCACGTTACGGTTTGTACGTTGCGCTATCAACTGCAGAAGAGATTCCAGAAAGATTCAGCTTGGGCAAGCCAAAACCACAGAAGAACAACATTGTAAAAGGAAGGGCTGTGCAGCTGAGCAAACTAGGGGAAAAACACATTGCAGACTCCTGTTACTGTTGCTTGTACTTGCAATCTGGAAAACAACATTCCTTTTGGGGAACTACAAGTCCCAAAGTGCACTGTTGGAAGAGCTTGCATTGTACCAGCTCGTGCCCAGCACAAATTCCCAAATATGGATAAGGATTCAATTTTGAAAAAGACTTAACAGTCACTGAATGCTCTCCACTGAGAATCAGGAGTGAGACAGCTTGAAATGAAGTAACAGTCACTGAATACTCTCCACTGAGAATCAGAATAGGAGTGAGACAGCATGAAATGAGGTAAGCTGGTAATCTGTGAAGATGCTCAACAATGTCTATTGAGGGGAGCAATCAAGAGTATTCTGTCCCCTGGAAGGACGGCGTAGCAGTAATGCTGGAGTTGTTTGCTGTGATGCTGATGGTGATTTCTGAAATAAGAGGATTGTTGTTTCAGGTGGGGAAGTAAGCGGAGGAGCAGCTGTGCTGCAAAGTGAGTCAGATCCTGTTTTTTGCTGGTGTTCTTTGTTTAATAAAGAACCACAGAAGGGCTTGTGAGCTGCAGCAGCAATGCAGTTATGTTAGAGGTAAAGAAAAACTGGGGAGAGTGGGAACTGTTCTAAACAGAAGATCTGCATGAGCTGCACTCTGGCTGTTTTAGAAGCTGAGATGAAGCAAGTAGTCTTGTAATAACAACTGTGGGTAAAATTAATTTCTCTGTTGAGCATGGTAGAGTGTTTTTGTACTTCACCGCATTTCCTAGAGGGGACAGTGTGGTACCTTGAACGCCAAGCCTCTTACCGTTGCCTAACCTGCAAATAATAGTAACACAGTTAAAGAGTTGTTTAAGGTCACGTTAGGGACAATTATGTATTTCATTGGCAATATTTTATTAACAGGCAGAATGAAAATCTTCTGAGGTGAAACAGAAATGTCTTAGAGGAGGCCAGAGACAAGCTAATGCCGAGTTCTGGTCTGTAAAGTCTTAACACTTTGAGAGGAGCTCCGGCCTCCTTCGCTCGCCCCTGCACTCAAACATCCCTCACATATCTGAGACACTTCTGAGACGTGGCCACGCAGTGACACCAAGCAGAGCTGGTCAGCCTGATTTGTCATCCCGACAAAGTGCTCCTCCTGCGTAGGGTCGTGGAGCAGGAGGGCAGGCATGGCGCAGCTCTGCAAAGCTGCAAAGATACAGTCCAGCTCTGGAGAGAATTCTGAAGCGGTTCGGGCTGGGGAACTAAACTGTCACGTGGATGCTCGTTGCAGGATGGGAATGATGCTATTTTTCCATCTTTCCTTAAATGTAAACAGTCTCGTCTGTTTTTAAACCTGAAGAGTCGCACTTGTCCTGCCTAGACCCAACACAGGAGGGCTACACTGCTATAAATACATTGAAGGAAATCAGCATGTCTGGCAGTGCTTCTGCTTCCTGGATAGCAGTTTCTAGTAATGAGAAAAGGTAAATCCAAGAACTCCCAGGAAGAGGTAGTAAGAAGGAGCATTGCAATACCTTTGTGTTGTGGGTGGGATGTTGATGTCTCCTGGCTTCTTGCCTCTCATCTGAAATCTAGAGTATTTTTTTCTTTGTTGTCATCTTGGTTTTCTGTAGGAAAACCAATGAAGTGAGTTGCAGAGGGACCTTTCTTTCTGTCCTCACCAGCTGTGAAGAGACATTCTCCTCCTCTTGCTCCTGTGAAGCAGTTCAAGGAGAGTTGAGAGAGACAGGCACCTGTAACAGGGCCTCCTGAGGTAAATCGCCTCAAGTTTTAATCCAGATCTGACCAGCATGCGGTCACAGGGCCAGAGAGCCAGCAATCAGCCCTTTCTGCAGTCTCTTCTGTGTCAGTAGGCTGTTAATATGAGATTAGCAGCATTAGGGAGACTTTGAGCTAGAAACAGTAAGGCTCCATCGTCTGACTTGGAGAGAAAGAAACCCAGTTACACCCCACCAAAAATACCCCAGAAAATCTGAATATATAAAAGGCATTATAAGCACAATTGAACAACGTACGGCCTGCAGGAAAGCTGTGGGGTTTTCTAATACATCATATCTTATAAGCAACTTCATTTTATAATAAAGCAATTAGGTCCACAGAGACTGCAGGTCTCAACGTGCAGCACGCCCTCTTCATCGCCATGTGCTTTTGTTTGGGTCTAGCTAGACTCTTACATGCTGCAACCTGTAATTTGCTTGTATTCCCCATGAGCAATAGATCCCTATTAAATATGAAGGTAGCTGGCTCCAGTTCCCTTCAATTAACCCAAATTCCATGTTCCCTCTGGCTTCTGGCAGGCTCTCGTTACAGCCCTTATTTGTGTGAAGGTGAATGCATTCTGGTTAGGGATCTAACAGATGGCCATGTCTGAAGTCTTTCCTATTTTACTTAGAATAAAAAAAAATACGTTATTGTCTTTAAAATAGTAGGAAGAGGTGCCTCACTTCATTTTGACATCATCTGCTAATGTCCCTGTTAGTGTTTTTTTATAGCAGCCACCTCTTAACTCTGACTGCACAAAAACTCTCATGAACAACAGACAAGGATAGTACAGAGAAGACAGTAAAGATAATTAAAGGGTAGTCATAGTCACAGTCCAACTAGGTGGGGATGTATCATGTGATGTTAAAGTCTGAGCAAATCCCTGTTTTAGCCTTTCTTTTAAAGATAGATTGTATAATGTGCCAACACTGGAAACCAGAAAATTGTAAACACGGGTAATTCCATGGCTTTGTAGAGCTGGAATTTTGCTAATATAATAGCAAATATTTTTAGAAAAGAAAGGTGATTTTAAGCTGACCGTGCCGTATCCTTTGCTCTGTATCAAACAAAATACCAAAACACCAAACGCAGCAACCCAAACACCAAACGCAATCTTTCAAAGAAAATCGTTGTTACTTTTTATTTAATTGTTACCCATTATAATAGCAATAATTAGTGCTGGGTGGGGCGTTTCATAGCTTTGAGGTGACCAATTTGGTCACCTGCCTCAGGCAGCAGCTTTTCTGCAACCGGTTATTATATGTGAGGAAAATACTAAAGGCTGTCATCACCCCAAGTCAATTAAATCCTCTTTGCCTTCCACCGCATCTCTTTGCTCTACTCATTCACAGTTACTTCCCCTTCTAATTGTTAATATCTTTTCTTAAAGCCCCACCTGCTGAAATCTGTTTTCACCTAATACTCGCTGTATTTCTTCTTTTTCAAAAGTGAACATCCTGCTCCCATAGTGGGGGAAAATGTTTGGCAATGTGAATGTACTGCTATAATAAGGCAAATGCGAAGGACAAAAAGAAAGCATTTTCTCAAATCATGTTATTTTTACCCAAACATCATGGTTTTTCGGCACTTCTTGTCACAGTGTTTGACAGAAGCCTGTCCCACATTTTGATTGCAAGCTTAGCACAATATTCCGTCCACTACAGCTGCAGGCATCCAAATGCCTCACGTTCTGCATTTCAAATGGGGAATTACAGAAAGCATTACGTGAATTAAAACAGCAAAGCCGTCCGCCTGTCCGGCTGCCCTCCTGGCACTCATTGGACTTGGTCTTGCGACGCTCATAAAAGTTTTAAGGAAAGGCCGTGCGGAAGGGCCAGCAGCACCGCGCAGTTGCCAGGTGACGGCGCCGGACGCTCCGGAGAGGATCAGCGGGAAGGGATCACCGGAGGCAGCCTCCCTGGCTGCCGTTCCGCCGGGTTACAGCAGTGCTCCAGCGGCTCCGTGTGAGGACCCACCGCGCGCTCCGTTTGCGCACGGATTTCATTTAGCAGTTAGGAATTCATTCCTCCTTGTTGTTTTCCTCCTTGGCCTCTGAGCTGTTTAATGCGGGTGGTAAAAATGCAGCATCGCCTGTTTCAGGAAGGATTTCTCCCCTGGTTGTGAAGATCCATTTGCTATTTTGGAGCCTGGCTGGATTTGAGAGGTATGATTATGGTTTGTTAACAATTAATATCTAAAGCAATACATTCCTTTCCATTCCTCTTGCAAATCAACTGTGTTTCTCTTTGTGCCTTTTTCACTCGCTGCTTGTTCTCGTCTTTCTCCGAAGTGTCATAGCAAGCCTAGATGCAGACAAACATAGGATTAGGTGTCTAATTAGTTTATGTAGCCTGGAGCGTACTTGTTTACTTCTCAGCAATGGGGGAAGGGCGGCCCACAAAAAAATCTGACTGTTGCCCGTCCTTGGGTTTCCAGCTTTGACAGAAGTCTGAGCCAGGGGTGTCTGAAAAGGCAGGTCCCGATTGTCTACGTCCATTGTTGTTCCAGCTGCCTGTTGACAAAGGAAGCTGAAAACTCAGTTTGTGTTAGCACATCTGAAATGATTTCTCACTTAGGGATAGCTCCAAAAATACTCATTCCCAGAAAAAAATGACTCAGTATAGGCAACCTGAAAGAACTTGCTTGAAATGCTATGAAAAGAAAAAAAAAAAACCTAATAAGCTGTAATTAATATCTTTTGGAACTGTAGGTAATACAAGCTGTATTTTAGATGTTTTTGGTTTATCAAAGTGAGCCTTAAGCTATCACGTTCCTCTCCCTTGCTAAAGTCACCCTTTAGCAGATGTAGCTGGGGGAAATCAGGTGGGTTTTTCCCAGTTCCTTTTCCTGCCCCAGTCCGGCACTGGCTCGTCCGGGGACAGCAGCGGTGCCTGGGCTCATGGCCGCTTCCCTGCAAAGCCAGTGGCCGGGGTTCAGCTGCCGCCCAGACGGGCCTGCCCGCCCCAGGGTGACTTCTCGCTTTGCACGGGGCAGCCCTCGCCACATCCCTCCTTGCCTCAGCCTTGTGCAGAGCACGGCCGTGGTGCGGGGCCAGGACGCTGTGGTGTGGGGCCAGGACGCCGTGGTGCAGAACCGGGATGCTGTGGTGCAGAGGCCAGGATGCCACGGAGAAGGGCCAGGATGGCGTCATGTAGGGCCAGGACACCACGTGTGGGGCTAGGATGCTGTGGTGCAGGGCCAGATGCCGCAGTGTGGGGCCAGGATGCCATGGTGCGGTCCAGGACGCTGTGGTGTGGGGCCAGGATGCCGTGGTGTGGAACCAGGATGCCGCTGTGTGGGGCCAGGACACCATGGTGCAGAGGCAGGATGCCACTGTGTGGGGCCAGGACACCATGGTACGGGGCCAGGACACTGCGTGTAGGGCCAGGACACCGTGC
>VZSG01000369.1:424484-442140 GCA_013398315.1 Nothoprocta pentlandii | reverse complement strand
GGCGCAGCGTGCGCAGGGGCAGGGCCCTCCCTGCCCGGGACGCAGCCTCACCCACCGGCGAGATCCGAGCGTGTGAACGGCGTGGGCAGAGCAGGGCGCTGATAACGGGTTTTGTCAACAGCCCCAAACAAGGTGAAGTGATGAAGCCGGGTCAGGGTCCAGCCAGGGAGTCCAGTCTGGAGCATTTGGAGACAAGGCTACGACGCAGGTCCAAGGTCCACCCGTGAGACAGAGAGGGCTGAAGACGTGCAGAGCTGCACGTCAAATCAGAGATGAAATGGGGCGCCCTGGGGCCAGTCGGCAGAAGGTGCAGCCTGAAGGCCCTGGGTGAGGCTGGTCAGGGCGGTGTAGGTCTATTAGTGCCCTCAGAGCCCTGGCAAATGGCTTCTTTGGCTGCTACACGTGTTTCCAAAATGCTTAGGGAAATATGAAAGGGAATCATTTAAAAAAGAAAAAAAAAAAGCTATTCTACTAATTAATAGACTTGTACAAGTGCATTGATTTAGCTAAATTTTAAAATGTTCCCCATAATTTCTTTCCTCTTTCTGAACTTAAAGTTTCCTTTTCTTATAACAGAGATGATAAGGTAAATGTCTGCCCTGACGGACAGAGGACTTATTAGTTTTATATTTTTAGTTGTATTTGTAAATTGTTCTGTGATCTTGGCAAAAAAACAAAGAGACTAGTGAAAAGCAAAGCAACAGTGCTGTTTGCTGTGCACACTAGCAGAAGTAAATAGCTCCAGAGCAAAGTAAAGAACTGAGACTCAATAAACTGAACAGTCTTTTAAAAAATGCTGAACAGTTTTGGGAGTGTTGGGAGCTTGCTGGGTTCTCTTAGAGGTCAGGGATTTTGTTACAGCACGTAGGGATAGAGAGCTCCATGCGCTCGTGTTCCTCTGGAAATTGTTTGTGAGGAAGCACGTGGAGGCCCATAGGCAGAGGAAGGGCATCGCGGTGTTTGCAGTGTGTCAGACTGCGGGGGGAATACAAAACTGAGTCCTGAGGGTCCTGGAGGTCACTGCAAATGCTAGGGAAGGTTAAGAGCAAGAGGGGGATTGGGAGGTCATGCTAAGCTGGAGAGGCAGAGTAGAGGGACATGACTGATGATATCTTTGGCAATTGGAAACAGAACCTTAAATAGCTCAAATTTGTTAGTTGTATTCAAGAACGCTTGTCCCTGCCAGGACCAGGCATCCGTCTTCCTCACGTCAAATTAGGCAGCAGTTAACTCACATTCCCAGTGCGCTCGAGCTGCTGCCCCAACAATGGACCTTTTCTAAGCTGCCTTTGCAAGACTGTGTCATGCCAAGAGGTGTGTTCACCAGAAGAAATTCAGTACTGGAAGGATATCCAGATAATTTCTGGAGATGGAATCAGTGTGCTAAATCCCCAAAGGAACTGACTCTCAAAATAGTCTTAGCAAGGAAACATGCTCCGTAAACCATTACCAAAGGTTGTGCTGATAGCATTAAAAGCATTATTGCATAAACTGCACAGAAGTCTGCTCTTGCTGTTCATGTGATAGTTAAAGATTCAGATTGGCCAGAAGTAGGATAATCTTGGGACTAAGTCACTTGTGCTGCCTAAATTACAGGGTTAAGAGAGGGCTGTGATGCACTTAGCAGGCTGCCTTCACATTGTTCAGCAAGTTAGAGGTTAACAAAGAACCTTATTCTTTGAAAAGATAATTGACACCAAAACAAGTCAGACATCCCCCAGCTAAGCCATAGAGATCCTCAGTGCTCGTGAACAATAGATGATGATGTCCAGGATTCAGTGAGTTAAGTGGTTAATCCTATACAGAAAGCTGCATCCATAATGGGGCTTAAATAAGGGGAATCCACCCAATTTGACCCCTAGAGAATTGTTTCCTGCTGTTAGGCTGATGGATATGTCTATAAATATCATGTTAGCCATCAGCAGATAAAATCTTGCAGAGCTGAAAAGCCTCTTTCTATTAAATGATACATTGATCTCCATGCAACAGCAGCAGCCTGGGTTAATGAGCCACAGACACCAATCCCCCTACTTTCACAGAGTGACGGTAGCCAAAGAGAAGAAAGGTCCATAACCAGCTGCTTTACTCATCTGATGAAGAAAAAAATAAATAATAATTAAAAAAATGAAAACTTACACTTTCTCCCTTCTTTGTAATTTCTTCCGCATTTCCTATCTCTTCTATATCGGACACGTAGTCAGCACATCATACAGCCTTTTGCTGCAACTTGTTCAAACTTACAATTTGCTGTTTACATTCATCAGAGAAACCTGTCGGGACAGTTATGGCACATTTGCCTTTGCAGTTCTCTTCAGGTAAAGCAGAACCCTGCAGAGCTGCAGAGGATGCAGCAGCAACCGTGTGCACCTTGCCCAGTGCAGGCACCAGTGCAAGCAGACAGACAAACTTCAGCAATTGCTCCCGTTTATCCTCACTCCTTTTAGTAATTTTTTTCCTGCATTTTTAGCACAATGCTCCTGACATTGTGTAGCATTGGGTATTTTCTTTAAAACTAAAATCTTGTTAGGCTTATCCATTTATTACGTAGGGCCTAAGTTTTGATTTTCTATTTCTCAGATACTGCAAGCGGATGCATACACCCACTTACAGAGGCTTCAACCCCAATGTTTGGATTCCCCAGGCTGTCAGTTCAAGCAAAAAGCCTCCATGTGTACACAGGCCCCAGCCCAAGTAAAACAGTTTTCTAGTGCTTTAACCAGCTCAGCTCTTTAAAGATGCTAGCCACAAATGAGTTAAACCTTATAAAGTGATTCAGACTAAGTTTGTTTTGAGCTCATGTCTCGTGTATTTCTTCCCTGTACTGCCTATTTGCCTCCCTTTGGCTTTCTGTCTCAGTTTTGCTCTCAGACACTGTGCTCTTCAGTTACTAATTCACTGGAAATCCAAACATTTCTCATCCCTGGGGGCTGTGTCTGCGTTGTACACCTGGTTGTCACTGTGGGACTCATCTGGAAGACTTACAAGAGAGAACTTTGTCTGGCCTCCTGACTGGCAGCCAGTGCCTTGACGTTGTTCTTCCAAGCACAATAAGGGCCAAGAAAGACTAGAAGAAACCAGGGATTCACATTTCCACCAAAACACATGCCCACAGCTGCTCACAATGTGGGGATGTATAAGAAAGGAGTATTTTGAGGGGAGAATAATTAGGGGGCTTTCACCTTCTCTTTTACTTCTGTAGTGAGCTGTGGCCTTCCTTCTCTCTCCGTAGTGCTCCTTAGGTGATGCTCACCACATCAAGCCTTGGAAGCCTTGGAAGTGGGGCCTGTCTTCTGAGGCAGATCAGCTCTGCCTCCAGTGCTCCCACGGGATATTTCTGATCGGAAATGGGCCTTGTTCTTGTTTAAGTGAGTTGGGCAGGGAAGGAAGGAAAAGAAAGGAACATTGCAGAAACTCCGTTTCTGAAACTGTCCTTTGCTGCTTCAGTGCCTTTGCAGGTGAGACTCTCTTTTGCTTCCGAGACCCTAGAAGGAGTTAAAGAAAACCGGAATGGTAGAGGGTGATCTTGAAATCCAATGGCTCTGCCTTCCCTGTGTGCGTTGACACTGGGGGCTGCCAAGTTCAGCAACCCAAAGAACTGAGCCGCTGTTAGCCCTGAAGAGCCAATGCACTAAGAGAAACCAATTCTACTCCATTTTCAGCAGTATCAACAAAATTGTTTACCAAGTTCCAAAGAGTTATATTTTTGGCATCACTGGTATCCTAATTTGGCCTGTTCAATGTTCCTTATGAGTAAGAAGGAAAGAACTTGACTTGTCTCTCAATTATGAAGCAGAATTTTTATGGATGACAGTTAAAGAAAAAAGCGAAACAAGTGTTTGTAAGTTTACCTCAGAGGATTTGGAGAAATCTGGATTCTGATTTCAGCTGGAGGGATAGGTGCTTCCATCATTTTAAATCACATTGCTGGCGTCTCAAAACAACCACAACTCAAAATGAGTGAATGTAAATCTCATAGTAAAAGGCCTGTTCAGAGTCATACAGTATGGTTGTGGAAGAGCTGTAGGGAAGGTGACCCCAAACTGTTCTTATTAGGGCAAAACTGCTGCCCCAGACAATCCTTCTTTGTGTCCTTGGAGACATGCTAACTGTAACTTAAATATAGGCCATTATAGTCTGAACAGAACCCCTTTGACAGCACAGCACCTCAATTAGGTTTTCTGGAGGGCTCACAGGACTGCAGATATTTGCAGAATTTAGTTTGTGAGCAGATCTCCCCTCGGCAGGAGCCGCTGCCACCCCTGAGTGCTGCTGTGGCCCTGCACGAGGAAGGTCTCCATCTGTGCCCTCCGCTGGGCACTGCAGGCGCTCTTAGCTGCAGCGAGGCTGAAATCTGAGCCTGGTGGCAAGGCCAAAATGCTGCCAAGTGGATAATGGGACACAAGGTCTTCACTGCATGCTTAGACTCCATAAAAGCACATAGGAGGGTGCCAGAAAAGCTGTAATCTTGCAGCAGCCATAGTGGGATGGGTTCCCGGGTGTTCAACTCGCCTAGAAATAACAACTGTAGTAACGTGGACCTCACCCTGGGCACTGCCTGCCGAGGGGAACGGAACACACCAAGAGCACAGGGGGGCAGCAGCAGTGAAGTAAATAATAGCCTAATAAATCATTAATGCCACGAATTTATACGGCGCTTTTTACTCATTCCAAACACTAGGAAAGGCATTAGCTGATTAACCTCAATTAACAATTCAGGCAATTAAAGGGAAGTGGAATGAAGATGGTTCGGGGAAGTTTGGGAGTGTGAAGGCTTCCTGAGGTGACGAAATGATTTTGATGTCCTTGATGGGAGGGAGAATTTCTTCCTGTAGGCTTTCAAAGTGCTTGTAATTTGGGTGTTATTAGTGCCGTTTTAATAACCACCAGCTTAATTCTCAGGAACATGAGATTATGCAGAACATACCCGAAGGTTTCATGTTTGTTTAAATAGCATCTGCAGTTATATGGGCCCCCCAAAAAATGAAAAGTATCATCAGCCCTCTGCCTCAGGCTGTAGATTGATGACCAGCTTGGGGAAAAAAAATAAATCACTTTTTAAACTTCCCACCAGATGGATATATTGCTCTACATGTCTGTGCAAGCTGGAAAGCAGGGTATCTTTGCAGAATGACCTGTACTTCTCCATACATAGGAGTGAGAGCCAAAGCTGATCTGTCCTTTGATGTAAAAGAGTCACTGAATTACCAACCAAAAAGACACTGAGAATACTGCAAATGAAATATATATGTGTGTTTATATATGCATATATACAAATATATGTATGTATGCACATATATATGTGTGTGTATGTATATATATATGTATGTATATGTGTGTGTCTATATATATATAATGAATTAATTCATTCCCTTGCAATAATATAGGATTCTTTGGCAGAGAATTGCTGTGCAACTTGATTCCTGGCTGTGCCATATTTAGGTCTCTGTTATCACCTGCTGCCCACACTTTTGCAGCACAAGCTCCTCCAAGAACCGGAGCGGAGCTGCCTTTTGAGCCTGCTGCTCCGAGTCCCTTCTCTTCTGAAGCAGCCCTTCCTCTGCCAGAGGAAGACAAACAGCATCTAGGATAGGCAGGGCTAGGATAACCGCAGATCAAACACCTAGCAGATCTCCGGGATTCAAATAAAGATGAGGACTTACGGGATACTGTTTAAGTCAAGCGGTTGATTTGTCTGCAACATGAGAACTTTGTTTTTCATGCTAGCACAATACGGGCAAATGGTGCTGCAGATAAAGGCAGCAGCCTTGGAGAAAGCAGTGATTTACCAGAGTGCTAATTGCTGTGATACCTTTGCTGTCCTCCTTCTAAAGGCCTAGGAAAGCCTGTGTTTCCCTGTGACCTGGGAGGCGGGCTGCGTAAGCAATGAAAGCTATCGGACTTCTCCTCTTTCTCTCCCTTTTCCTCTGGACTTCTCCTCTTTCTCTCCCTTTTCCTCTGTCTAGTTCTCAAGGGGATAGAGGATCCTGGCAGCTGGCGCTACCCAAGGCTCTGGCCTTTTGTTTTCCTGCATTTTTCTCTTGGCACAATGCGGAGGTTTTGTGTGTTGCGCTTCCCCAGTCACATGCTAGAATATTTGCACAGCTGTCTGGTGACAGAAACGGGGAGCGAGGGGAGAGAGAAAATCCTCTCTTCCGTTATTCCAAAAAGACCAAACCCCACAAAGTTTAACGTGACTTTAAGCATACAAAATCTTTGCTTTTGCTCTGCTCTTTTGCATGCAAGAAGGCCTTCTTGCACCTATTCTGTTTCCCCTCATCTCCTCCACCTTATTCTTCTCATGCATTCAGAGTCACACTTTCCAGCTCCTCCTAAAACCTCCATGGGCCCCCTCACAACTAAGTCTCCATGCCCCACATGCGTGCAGTCACTTCAGCCTGCTCCTGGTTTACAGAAATAGGACCAGCTCCTAAAGGCCATGATCTCTGTTGGAAGTCAGTGGACACTTTGGCAGAGGGATTGCAAAACTGATTATAACCTTCCTCCCCCAAGCGCCTATATTGGATGGTGATGAGAGATGAGAAAACACCGCCTAGAGAGAAAGTCCATTAATAAATGAGAAGTAGATGTGGGGAAGAAGAGTTGATTGAATTATTTATAATGCAGTTACAGAATTGCTGAGGTGCTGAGCTTTCCAGAAACCCATCCATAGCAGGCATGACTATAGTGGTTAATAAGAATATAGACAAGCAGGAGCAAGGACCTCCATGAAAATAGGGTATAGAAGCATTTTTTGGGAAAAAAAAAAATCTAAATCGTTTACCACAAGTAAGAATGTATTTTAGGGTACACGTTAGTTTCTTGAGAATTCAGTTTGACTTGCTTCTATAAGCCGTGCTCCAGAGACTTTCAAGCAAAAACTGAGCAAATGTGGTCCTATCTTTTAAACACACAAAGAATACAAGAGTAGACACTTCCTATCTGATAAGGCTATCTGTGGGCTGTAGTGAAAAAGGTGGAATACATATAATTTTATAAAAAGTTTATGGGGTACCAGGAACCTGAAGAACTTCAATGTTAAAAGAACCAATGCAACCAAAATGTTGCATTTTTTTTTTTGACAGAAGTATCTAATTAGGAGCTGAAGATAAGAGAGTAGGTGGATACTTTGTTGAAAAAAAAGTTGTTGAGAAAATGTCATTTCTCAAACCCTTGGTGGCTGGAAGGAAGGGGAGCAGAAAGGCCGATGAGGAGGTTCTCGGCTGTGATTCCCATGCGTGCTCTCCTGCTGCAAACAACCCACTCCCTTCCTCCCTGCACATAAACAGGCGCTCCCTCCCTCCCGCCCTTCATCCGCCTCCTGGACCACACACACATCTCCATCCACTTCCTACCTTTCACCTCAGCCAGCCTCCTGCTACAGACACATGGACCCCTGCTCTGAGCTCACGCCACAATTAAAGGCATATTTTCACCTTAGTCCACCAAGAAGTTTGAGGATTTCTTCTTCTTCTTCTTTTTTTTTTTTTTTTCAAAGTTTTATTGCTCTCCGCAGTCATGAACTCCAGACACAGCATTCCTTTCTGTGAGGGAACTTCACACCCAGGAATGTGGTTTGGATATTTAATGGACAAAGAAACATTCATGTTCGTGCTCCGGTTGCCTCTTAATCCTAGAGAGGAATGAATGTGCAGTGGCTTTAGCCTCCCAGCTCATGAAATCTGTGTCCTTCTGGGCACATACATTTGCTGTAGTTGTTTGTTCCTGGTGGAGCCCCAAGTGTGTAGGCACAGGGATGTGTTGTCTCTGTGCCAGCCTGGATTCAGCAGCCCAAATGTCATTTCCAGCCCATTAGCCTCCGAAGCCTCTGCTTGTGAAATTACCCGGATAAGGCGACTGATGAGAAATGGGTGCTCATTAGCTGCTGTCACTTTTATACCCTCTTCTGTGAATAACGGCACAAGGAGGCTCTCGTGATTGCATTCAATGCCTCTCGCTAATGCTCTGAGTGAGGAGATAAATCTGAAGCTGGAAAGGGCTCCTCAGAGCATCAAGACGAGTCCAACCACCTCCTCTACCCAAGGGTCCTTCCCTGCAGTCCTGCCCTGTGAACCCAGCGTTACCACTCTCCAGGATTGTCCACAGGGAACGGCTTTGCTGTGAACACGTTCGTTCACGGGCAGCTTCCAGCCACAGGCAGCGAGTTGCTTCCACCCAGGCAAGCGTAAAAGTGTCTGGAGGGGGGAGGTCCAAAAGACACATCTAATTATATGCACCGAGCAGCATTTCTCCTACATAAGACTGAATATATAGCTCAGGTTTTGATCCTATTCCACTTTCTTTTTGAATAACTGAAGCAGTCATAAAATGCCAGTGATAACACAGATTATTAGTAATCTTACCTCTACGTGGCTTACATCTATGTGGCCATGCAGAGCTCATCACTCTGGATATCTTCATAACTGTTTTTGAAAAAGCCGCTAAGCAGCCCTGCAAAGGGCAAGCTGTTAAGTCCAGTATCTTTAATGTGGAGGCTCCAGACTTGCTGGGACCAGCCCTAAGTAAACGTATCTGCTTTGCAGGGATGCTTGGATGCTGCCAAGTCTGGCAGCATTGTCATGGTCACCACTGTATTTGGTGATGTTCTCGAGGTCCCGTGCTTTAGAACCATGTAAACACAAGAGAATTGTATTTTTCTTTCCTAAACCAAATTAAATTCTAACCCTGGTAGTGTTGAGAAAAAGCTGTAAAACTGAGTCCTGAAGGTAGAAGCAAAGACAAGTAAAAAGTACTGTTATTACTTCCAAGGTTTCAGATCATTTTAGCTCACTCACAATTTTTTGACTGTGATTCAAGTCTTTTTAACCCAATAGGGTGTTATGTGCTAGGCCACTCTGTGCTTCTTCAGATTACAGCAGTTCAAAGCAGGTGTTTCAGTGTCTGCAGTGATGGGACCTCTAATACTTAGGCTGTGGCATCTGGAAACGTCCCTCTGCAAGCAAGTTATGATGAGCTAAAGGAAAGCTAAAATAATTTGAGTAAAAAGTGGGGATAGGAAGGTTAGTCAAGAAAACAAACATAGGTTTTCCTTCTCTGTGTTTGTTTTTGCCCCTACCACCTACGTACGTCCCGAGCTGTGTTTGTTCCTGGCATCCCGAGAGAGGAAATCTGTTACCTTAGAAGCAGCCTTTTGCCTTACGACAGAATAATAAGGAAAGCAACACAGAACCACTGGCAACATTTTATTAAGAAGATGAGGTAAATAGACGGTCCTGTAAACAAGTAGTATTATTTAACTATCCGAGGATTCGCTTTCCAAAACAAGCCTGGATTGTTCCTTGTCCAGCAAAGTAACGGCTGTTCCTGCAGTCCTGACTTCTCCTCTAATGGGACCATGGACTCTGTAGGTCCGTGCTGCCATGGAGGGTGATTTCAGACATTACCAGTTAAATATCTGCCCCAGTGTCACGACAAAAAAATACAAACAGTGAGAAAAAGGAGCCATGTTAAAACCCAGATTGAGTTTTAGGGATGCCAAGGATGATGCCAAGATGTTTGAGTTCAGAGGACAGGGACGAAAGGTCTCTGCCTGCCCAGCAGCTTCCCTGTGGCTGCAGATGTGGCCTCACAGACCGACACACTTGCTATCTCTCGGGTTGGCAGAGAAACATCTGGCAGAGAGGCGCCCAGCGACGGTCTCAGCCGCTCATTCACCCGCTCAGCGCGACCAAATAACACCCCTCTGCCCCAACCATTCTTCACGTGCTGGCTTGCGTTGGTGTTCACGTGTTTACCAACACAAGATCTTCTCTTTTTCCCCTGTTTTCACACGGCTGTTTCCCAAAGGAAATGACTGGCTGTCTCGGGATTATGCCAGGCGTGCTGTAGCACCAGGCAGGATTTACGGGTGTTGCAGAGCTTCTTACGTGGAGCAACCGAAGCGTGTGCGCTCGCAGCGGATGTACTCCCTTAAGAAAAGCCTTCGTTTAAGGAGCGGCTGGAGGAACCCCCCAGAGCGGAGGCAGTTCCAGGTTTTGGTGCCACCGTTGCCGCTGTCACTGAGCCCCGAGGGACCCCGGCCCCGTTACCATGACAACGGTGACGGATCCGGCAGCCAGCGCCACCACTGCGGCGCCTCCATGAAAGCCTGCGAGATGCCCTGAGAACGGCGCTCGGGAGACCGGCAGCCCAGACCCCGTTTCCCTTCCCCTTTGGCTTTATCCTGCGAGCAGGGAGAAGGGGCAGGTGGTGTGCGGGAGCTCTCCCAGGAGCAGCCGGTGCGGGATCCGAGTCGGAGGAGCGTCGGGAGCGCTCCCGCTTGGACACTCGCCTGGCAGAGGCGGGTGAACTAGGAGCACCTGGCGGGGAGCAGTGGATCTGTGGGAGTAGAAGGTCCCTTTGACAGCCTCGCTCTGTGAGTACCCACCCAGCGGCCTCTTGTGCCTTCTGCTGAAAATGTCTTTTATTGTCTGTTATCAACTGTGAAATTCTGCGTTTTCCTGTTTTGAGCAGGAGGAATTTCTTTTGTGTTAGCTCATCTAAATAGAAGGCCCTGCTGCGTTTTCTTGTCTCAGCACCAAGTCCTGCAGGAGCTGCAGATGCATCAGGAGCAAGTGCTGGCTCTGGCAGCTTTGGGTCTGGTTCTTGGTGAAATCTGCACAGCAGCGGCTGTAGCTCACAGGCAGAGCTGTCCATGCCTTCACGCATTGAGAGCAGGTACTGTCCTCCAGCCAGCTGATAGGGCACTATCTAGAGAACAGCTTATATTTTAATTCATGGTTCCAGTGTGTGTTATGCACAATAGTTTATTGCTTTTGTTAAGATTAAGAATCAAAGCAGCAAAAAACCCAAATGCTGCTTGGAACATGTGCAAAGGAAATATTTTCTACATGTAGGATAGTTACAAGAGATTGGTTTCAGTAAACCAAACAAATGCCTCAGATAAATTATATTAAAAAAAAAAAAAAGATTACATTATCATAGACCCACCATACTCCAGCCTAGCACATAGATATCGTAAGTAAACATAAAGGCAAACAGTAGCCAAATGTTAAAAAGTCGTGGGTGAGACTGATGTAGTATGGCTAATAGTAAATATTGTAAATGTTTTGGTACTACAGTGCAGTAGCATCATCAGCTTTAAATTTTCAGCAGCAGAACATTAATTAAATCTAGAAATCTGTGAGAAGAACAAACCGCTTTGTAAATAATAATAATACATTGCAAAAAAAAAAAGGAAAATAAATCAAAGGGATCATGTGCTGCATAGTTCTGAAATCCTAATGAAGCTGCTGCCTGTTTGCATGAGAGCTGAGGGGTTTTCTTTTTCTCCATATGAATTTGGTGCTTGTTGTGTTCCTTGGCCAGACGGCAGCCCTGGGGCATCTGTAGCTGTAATCTCATTAAGAGGCCATCAGGCAGCGACGGGCCGTGCTGCTGCCTTGGATTTAGGTGGGCAGGAGGTCCGAGGAGCACGGATGGCTCCAGGGTTGCAAGGAGACGGCAGCATTCTTTCTCTGGAGGCTGGAAGACATCCCAGCCTGGACTTTGGAAAGACGCTGTTTGTGATCCCGCCGGGAAGGCAAACAGCGAGCGGGTCCGCTCAGCGCCGGCACAGCAGGGAGAGGGATGGTCACACAGAGCTGCTGTTTGCGTGACGGGAGTCACGTGCGGGGGTCACCCCGGATGCGGGCGGCACGCGCTCCCGCCACGGTGTCAATTGTATAAAGAAGAAGGGCCTGGGTGGGGGCTGGCGTGAGACACTGCGCTCGACAGATGCAAAACAGAAATCAGAAATGAATCATTTGTTCACCTTTCTATCACAAGAACAAGTGTAGTGAGTGTTTTGCTTTGTTCAGTCTGTTTTGAGTAACACAAGCATTGCAGCTTTTGCTTTTTTGGACTATTTTACCACCCTTGAAAACATTTTGATCTCAGAGGATGCTTCTAGAATCACATTCAAGTTCTTCCATTCATTTTTATCCCATTAATCTTCATTAACAACTCCTTAAGATACCATAAATACCTCTTTTTTTTCCCCCTTTTTGTGTTCCTGCATCATTCAAATACTACGAGATAGTTATGTCCCTTTTCAGCAGTAGAGTTTAAACACTTGTGCGTGTAGCAGGATTTCCAGCCCCACTGTGAACTCTGCACGTGGAGACCTCCTGCATCTAACCCGTTAGGTCATTCCTGCCCGAGCCTGGGGAAGCACACTTGGCTGAATGAATGCCAGTGTACCACGCAGTTCATAAATATGGAAAAGTAATGGGCCCTATCCCAACAAGCTCAGATTCAGAAACATTTAGCAGATGTTCTGGCTGTGGGGGAGGCAAACAGGAGATGAATAAATACAATACTGCAATAACAAATACTTTGTTGATGAAGCTGCACATAAATTAGAATGACAAGCACACCCTGCCAGGACTTTGGCCTCCCCATAAAACAACATAAACATGTTTTATTAATAGGAGCTCCACATCCTCAGAATCAATGAAGTGTTTTCATTGATTTACCTTCCCCTTCTATTAATATTTCTCTAAAAAAGGGTGAATTTGGAAAGTACATATGGCAGAGTCTTTTCTAATTTCTTTTTTATGCTTTGACTAAGGGTAAACTAATAGTACGATTAAAGCAATATGGTTTTCAGCCAGGATCCTAGAGCCTTTTGCTTGAGGGAACCTACCCATGGTTAACTAAGACCTTGAAGAAAGATCAGGGCTGTTGGTTATTCTAGACTGTCACCAGCACAAGGGAGCTGCTCTATGCAGCTCTTGTATGCAGCTTTAACCAAGCATATGCTTTATGCTTGGTTAAAGGAGTCAAAAGTTGTTGCTTTACAAACAAGCAAACAAAAGAAAAGCACAGCCTCTGCCCTGGTCCAAACTCAAACCAGCAAACTGCCTTCCTAGACCTTAACGCGTGCCGTCTGGAATATAGCAGTCCCGGGGGGGAGCTGCGCAAGCGGCTCCTGTACAGAATTTGTATAGCCCGACTTAGGTCAAGAACCAGTAATTTCAGGCATGTCTCAATGATGACCTCACAAACCTTTCTGTCTATTGCTTTTCACCAAGACAGATTTAAATCCATTTCTTTAGTCCTTCTTGGGGACTGGCTGAGTAAGAGAAAATGCTCTACTTCTGATTTTTTTTTTGTTTAATATATTAAGTGCATAGCATGGCATCGGTCTAGTGTTACTTCTTCATGTGGATATGCTAGTCTGCTTGCATATGTTTGCTTTGCCTCAGTAAAAAGCACTGGTCTTTGCACTTTGGATGCTCTTGCATCTCCTTACACGTCACTGTTTTTAAAGTAACAATGAAGACAAACTCAGCCAGGCTGAGCTCTTCCCGGCCCTTGGCATCCTAAGGACCTCAGTTCGGAGATGTGTCCAGATGGAAGTGTGGAAGCGTCTCAGTTTGGAGAACGAGTTTTCTGCACTTGTTTAGCCTTTTTTTTTTTTTTTTCTTTTTTTGAGTAAGCTCTATTTGCAGTTTTATACACTAGTGAGGTGTAAGAGGTGTGTTTTCCATTGGCCTCTTGGCTGCTCACATCCAGAGCTGGGTTCACAGTGCAGAGCTGCAGCTGCCACCCTGACTGCAGTCCTGCGTCTTGCACTGCAGTCATCCACAGTGTCTGCACAGACCCAGGGCCTCTCTTATCCCTAATGTGCTCTCAAACAGTTGGTCTGCACTGATCTCTACCAGATCCGATGGGCTGGCAATTCATTTCCCTGCCAGACTGCCTGGGAAGTTTTTACTTTCTCTTTGTGAGCCAACAGGGATTCTTTTTTTTTTTTTTTTTTTTTTTTTTTTTTTTTTTTTTTTTTTTCCCAAAGGAATGTGTATTGTGTTTGTTTTGTTTTATTAAAACAACTAGCAATTTGTTTGGAACGCAGCTCACACCTGTACACGCAACATTGCAACAGGTTAGTGTGTGCGTGTGTTCAGGAGTGGCAGAAGGGATTAAATACATCACTTCATAAATATAACAGTTATTCAAAATGCTTCTGCAATGAGTAACCACTTACCTCCGAGAGGATGCAGAGTGGTTGATGCCTTCTGCCTTGCATTTTGAGCACAACACCTGTGTTACTGCTCAGGGAATCATCTCTCTCTGTTTCTTCTCCAATGTGGACAAGAATTCCCACTAACTGTTCCAGCTGATGCGGGAATGCAGGAAAGAGCAAATTTTGAGACCTCTTTTCTTTTGGGGACCAGCATTGAGCTGCTGGTCTGCATGCAGAACACTTTTATGGAGAACAGATTAGCTGCAGCTCTCCAGGTTCATGTGAGCATCGGGAAATAAAACAATATGTGCCAGGAAGGTCACCCCCAATTAAATTGCCTCCAAGAGACAGCAATTTAGACAAAGTGATTTTTATCAGTAACCTTTGCGTACAAGGGATGAGTTCTGGTTATAGATGAGGATTTCAGGTGCTTCGGTGGTGCTTTGGTTTCATGGCATGGCATCCACTCTTATAGATCCTGAGACATACAAAAAAGAAAAAGAAAAATGAAATCCTCTGGGAAAGCCAACTGCTCCTCCTATTCTATACCCTTATTCTATACAATACTGCTAAGGCCTCAAGTGGGCCACTCATGCTGTGTGCCATTTCTGTGCCAGGCAAGGCAGGACAGGGAAGGACTGACGTGAGAGCCTCCAAACGGGATCATGGAGAGTCATCAGAGGTCTCAGGGTGTAACCTGGGAGGACAGATTGGAAGAGGCAGAATTTAAGTCCGAGGAACATAATAAGAAGTGACACGCTCAATCTGCATGTATCTGAAAGGCTGCTGCAAAGGGGGAAAGAACAAATGTTTTGTCTGGGGTGGGTACAATATGAAGTAGACTTAAATTATGGTGAAAGAGGTGCAGGTTAATCATTAGGGAAAACTTTCTAAAGGCAAAAAGGAGTGAATCCTGGGAAGAGAACAGCTCGCTTGGACAGGCCGGTATCTGCAGCACTGAAGGCTTTAAGGATAAAATAAATATCTGTCAGATAGCACGGAGGTGCTTATACAGGGATAGAGTCAGATGACCTTGCAACATTGCTTCCAGCCCTGTAATTCCCTAATTCCCTCCTTATTTGAAAATTCACTTGCTCTGTTTCTACCTGTTAATTCCAGATGTAGGGATTCTGTTCTGGGACAGTGTATTTCAAAATGAAAGTTGCTGTTCTTGGTATTTGAAGAGGTTACAAAAGGCCACAGAAGTAGTCAAGTACCTGGCAAGTTCTGAGCTATGGAAGATCCTTAGAAGAGAATTCAAGATCCTTGGGCAATTTTTCTGTGGGGAAAAAGGCTTTGTTATCATGTTGATACAAAATTATTGGATTTTCTTCTCTACCTTGCCATGCTTACTATAATCCTCTTCTAAAATTGGTAGCAGCAGCAGTTTTCAATAATTTCAGTAGGAAATTGAATACATATAAATGCCAGGCTGTTTCTTTCTCTTTTTATTTTTCCCACCCCTTCGCTGGGGGATCCTTCTCTAGTCCCACTGCCAGGCAGGTCCTGCCGAGCCCTCAGGGAGGACACAGCAAGGCTGCCCTGCCCATCACAACCCTGGAAAATGGGTATTCCACCAGGCTGGGATGCGGGTGGATTTCAGCTGTTTTAGCACCTTAAATAGTCTATTTTGTACTGGTCTTGCAGGCACCTATTTTCATATGTTTTCCCTCGTGTTTTATTAGCCTGAAGTCCTGTACTGCACTGCCTCCCCCCCACACTAAATACCATGTGTTCCGGCAGAAGAGACATACAGAGGAAGTATAGTCCTTTATTTTTGCTTTATTTTTATTTGTTTAAACCCTTCCTCTTACAGTGCATTGTGAAAACTCCTCTGGGAATCTGAAGACAAATCACCCTGTCATATGACTAACCCTCTGTGTCGCTGGGTTCCGAAACACGGAGGCAAGATGCACAAGTCCTGCTGCGGATGCCACAGGCAGCGGCATGCCAGAGTGCAGGGGGCTCTTCCCTTCCCTGAGGGGAATTGTCCAGGTCCTTACTAGCTTTTTACGAAGATTACCATTAAACTGACAACTGCTGCCTGCTCAGACGCAGAGCCCTCCGCTGTAACCACCATTTGGTATTAGTTTGTGTAGATGATTACGTGTGTTTGCTCAGATAAGGCTGATGCTTCCCAGATATTTTGACATCTAAGCTCAATGAACACGTTGTGGCTCTCGAGGGGTCGCCACCAGGCTAGTTCCAGTGCTCACGAAGACTCCGTCCGTAAATAGGGTGGGTTGAGCCACGCTGAGATCAGCTCGAGACTTTCCTCCTTCTGTCAGACAGCGATATAGACTGGGAATTGTGCACTTAGTGCCTGATAGTTGTCGTGCTCTAGGAACAATTTCCTCGGCCATGCCATGAATTCATTTTGTGTATCACTTAAGAGCAGTGTCCGCTTTGCTTTTGTACCACATATATTATTCAGTACCTGGCTGCCTTTCGCACCAAGCTCAGAACCAAATTCCTCATAAAGTCTGGCCTTAGGCTAGCATTGGAAGGCTGTATTTTTGGTAGGACATCAGAACCGTATGGGTCGGGGTATAATCATGTTTGAATAGTTATCTCTTGTGGAAAGGCTTATTTAAAAGATACACTGGAGAACCTTGTTGTCATCATGGTTACTGTCGTATTGTCTTGGATTTGTATTTGATTCCTAATTCCCGGATCATTCACAGCGCTTCTGTATTGGATTGCATTCCCGCTCTGCTCAGGTGCCTGTCAAATGGCTCTCTTGGTTGCGGAATTTAAGCATCTATGCCAAATATGTTTCCTGCTTATAGATACTAAAGGATATAGATAGGAGCAGAATATTTATATATAACCCAAATAGAGATATATATAAATGCACATTTATGTGTGGGAGTAACTATGTTGAAACGAGTTCTCTTCCAGTGCTAGTTCAGATGCAGGGTACTCAGCCAGTAACCAGCAGCTCCTGAGAAGTGCAAACATTTGGCTATCAAAAACGCGTGCGTACATACACATACATACATGTACACAGCCATACACACACTGACTGTTCCTACATCCCTCCGCGCACGTTCTCAAGGAGCAGGGCTTGGTCACGTCCCTGCCCGTGCGGTAGCTGCTGCGTGTCACCGCAGCGCGACCCGAGGCATCGGTCCACGTCTGGGTGCTCCAAGCTGATTCCGGGAGCGGGAGGCGGCGGTGCCGGAGCCCGGCTCCCGCCTGATGCAATCCTGCCCGTTCACCCGGCCCGCCTGCGGGCCCGCAGCCAGCTCTTTGGCCCTTTCCCTGAGCGCAGCAGGGGCCTGACGGGAGGAGCTGCTCTGGGGACAGCGCCAAGCGTCTCCCCAGCCCGAATTTAGCCAAAAAAAAAAAAAAAAAAAACAAAAAAAAAAAAAACAAAAACAAAAAACGCCGGCTCATGCTGGTGTTTTACATGCTCCTCCAGCCACTTTTAGGACAGATTTGCCACCCTCTTCCTGACACTTTTTACAGCTCCTCTTCCATGCCCACGTCCCTCAATCCCCATCCCGCATTTACACGCGGAACAGGAGCGGGATCCTGGGCACGCGTTGCAGCGCGGCGGAAAGGGCCTCCCTGCCCTTGGCCGCAGCCCTCGCGCCGCGCGCGGCCCCGGCACCGCTTCCTTGCAGCGGGCAGCCCCGCCGCCACCTCCGGGAGGGCAGGGGGCGCCTGTTCCGGCACCGGGACACC